>AYEL01062742.1:0-49974 GCA_000484575.1 Olivierus martensii
ACCAGTCAGTATTTAAGATTACATTTGTGTTGATTGTTAATTTTATTTTATAATAAATAGGTAATAGTTTTGCTATAACCATTAGAGCACTATAAGGTGCCGTGTGGTAAGCTTTACAAATGGAGATAGCGGTAAGTCTTTGTATAGATTCTAATTTTCTTCTGATATGAACCTTATCAGCAGCTTTTCCCCAAACATCAACTCCATATAGTAAAACAGGTTCAATAGCACCTTTGTAAATTGTTGTAATGGCTTTAAGTCCTAGTCCCCAAGATAAAAATTCTTACCCATAAATCCACCAATGTGCAAGGCCTAAGTCTGTCATTCCGTTAGATTAGTTAAGCCGAAATATCCTCATAGAATATTTTTATCTGGCGGCAGCCACTTATAGAACCGCCATCATCACAGGCTGACCAACACCCATGATGGGGTCAACCGGAAGATTGAAGGATGAGTTTCAATGGTCCGGACTCAGATCCCTCCTAAAATTTGGAGGAGTGGGACCCCTGGATCCTCCAGAATGGCCCAGCGTTACCACGCAGCCATCCGGTTCATCGGTCATTCGGTTAGTACACGGGTCCGACAGTTTGTTCTGTGAAGTGTTCGTTATCCAAATATGTGTTCGTTAACCGATCACCCACTGTATATACAATAAAATACTGTGACAGTCATTCGGTTAGTACGCGGGTCCGACAGTTTGTTCTGTGAAGTGTTCATTATCCAAATATGTGTTCGTTAACCATCACCCACTGTATATACAATAAAATACTGTGACTGTGGCCTTATTTACTGCTGCATATGAAAATGAACATACCACACTAAGAGATAAAACTTGTATCATAAAAGGAATTCTCAAGTATATGTCTATGCAATTTTTAGAGATTATTTATATGTAAATTAAAAAATAGAAAGAATTTCCCACACTTCAAGGAGAGTTTCTGAATCTGACATATCATCAGTATGTCAGATTCAGAAACTCTCCTTGAAGTGTGAGAAATATTGCATAATCGTGATTACTTATAACTAAAGATAGTCTTCAATCTATGCACACAATGCTAGTAAGTTATACTTCATGCACGAATTTCTTAATCAACTATTATTATATATATGTTGAATAATTTTTCATTCAATATATATATAAAACCTATCATATAAAATATTCTTATATTATATAATAAAAGAATTTACTTTGTGTTTAGATAGTGTATATTATAACAAGTTCTTTTAGGCTTTTTTCTTTGTAGATTTGTTTTTTTTATTATTACACTTTTTTATTGAAACAGTCTAAACAATACCAAACATCTACATATAAAACTAATCTATAAAATCTTAAAAAATAACACAAGCAAATCATGGTTTTAGATATGCATTTCAGTCAATAATGTCTCCCTCGATGGCGTCTCCACCTTGTCGTGGTGAGGGAGCTTGCATGTTCTAATGATATAATAAAATGGTTAAGTTTATTATCTTTATTTTGCAATAAGGTCTGTATCAAATTATATTGATATATGTAAATTATATATACTAATGTAATCAATTTGCATATAATTTATATATTGTATATACATACACACATATATACACAATATTTAGTATTACATACATACAAGTAATATATATTATTATATAATTTCAATAGTATATAATTATAATATTTAATTCAATTAGGGAATATTTTGTTGATGAAGTAGAAAATGAAAAGCAAGTAAATGTTATTTTACACATGATTGCAATGAATTTGCAATGTAATGCAATGAATGTACAATTAAGCAGGAATGTTATTACTGAAACTAGCAACTTTTGTGCAGTAACTTGGTTTCAATTTCTTGAAATAACTACAGTGATAATGAGAAATCACTGACAAATGCAAAGGATCATTAAACTACCTGTAAGCTATAATATTTTGTTGTGAGATATGATGTGATGCAATATTTTTTAAAAAGTTGTTATAAAACATATAATTATGCAAGATTATCATTGAAACTTTCTCAATCTAAAGCATTTTAATGTATTACTAATGATCGACAATAAAAACTTTTTAAATGAACAACAGCTTCTAATAGATCCATCAAATTTGACTTCAAGTTGGACACTCTGCAAAATTCCTTTTAAAATGCATAAGTACATGGCACTAAAGTCAGAATTTTGAGAGCACATAGCATTAATGCATCACTAATGATTGAATATCAATATTTTAAAATTTTAAGAGTAGATCCATCCAACTTAACAAGTATAATATAATCAAATGACTGGCATACAGGGAGCAAAGTGCAATCACATAGTGTCTAATTACACTACTAATAAACTATTTTCAGTTAATGTATTAGGTTGTTTGGAAAGTAATTTCATTTTTTTCCCATGAGTGGTGTTAGTTGTATTTTTAACCGATCAGTTTCATTCTAAGTCATATTGTCATTATAAATTTTGACAGCCAACATTTCAAGGTTTATTTATAAAAAAACTTTTTTGATTTTGTGCAGTTATTTTTTTTTATTATATCAAAAATGGAAAACAAAAAAAAAGAGCATTTTTGGCATATGTTTTGCTTTTTTATTATTGAAAAGGTAAGAATATTATTTAAGCAAAAAAAAGCTATGTGAATTATATGGAGAAGTTGTGTTAATAGAATGCCAGTACCAAAACTGATTTGCAAAATTTTTTTCTGACAATTTTGATATTAAAGATGCACAATGTTCTGGAAGTCCAGTTGAAGCTGATGAAAACAAAATAAAGGCATTGGTTGAAGCAATTCAATGAATAACAACACCAGAAATTTCTACTGTTTGAATTTGTCAAATTCAACTGTTCATGACCTTCTGAAATGACTTAGTTTCATTTCAAATCTCGATATTTGGGTTCCACACATTCTCAAAGAAAGACATTTGTTCCGTTGCATTGACATCTGTCATTTTCTGTTCAAACGTCAAGAAAATGATCCATTTCTAAAGCAAATCATAACTGGCAATGAAAAATGGATTGTTTAAAACAATGTTGAATGTAGGCTATCATGGAGCAGAAGAGATGAGCCAGCTCAAAGCACTTTGAAAGCAGATATTCATCAAAAAAAGGTGATGCTTTCTGTTTGGTGGGATTTCAAGGGAATTATTATTTTTTGAACTTCTACCAGACAATTCCACAATTAATTCAGAAGTGTACTGCCACCAATTGGACAAATTGAATAATTCCATCAAACAAAAGAGGCCAGAATTGATTAACAGAAAAGGTATAGTGTTCCATCGTGATAATGCCAGACCTCATAAAAGTTTGGTGACTCGCTAGAAGTTGTTGCAGCTTGGATGGGATGTATTACCGCACCCACCATATTCATCAGATCTGGCATCATCTGATTATTACTTATTCTGGTCTTTACAGAATTCTTTAAATGGCAAAATATTTACTTCAAATAAGGATGTGAAAAACACTTGGTTCAGTTTTTTGCAAGCAGAGGTCAAAAGTTCTACAAGCATGAAATCATGCTACTACCAGAAAGATGCAAAATATGTTGGACCAAAATGATCAATATATAATTGAATAAAATATTCATATACTATAAAAATATTGTTGTTCATTTTCATGAAAAAACAAAATTACTTTTCGAACAACCTTATATATTCTAACTGAGATGTATATTCTATTCTCTTTCAACAAAGTCTTTTATGGAACTATATAATATAAAATTAAAATATCTATAGAAAAGGATTATTTGGATGGGTAGTATTTTTTTTTATTGCAGTGGTGCCTTGTGGTAAATGATCTTTTAATTATACTCAATGAAAAGTTTCTTCGCTGTTGACAGTGCCAATTAAAAACAACACTGATGTAACATCTAATTCTTAAAAGTTGATCTTATGGTTAATTTGCATAATTCACATGATTTTTTTAAATATGATGAGAATTTTTACATGAGAAAATACGATATATAATTGTTCATAAAAGATTCTATTTGTTGCTGATTTCAAAAATATTTTTAGTAAATACAGTGGGTGATCGTTTAACGAATATAATCTGTTCCAAGACAATGTTTGTTACCCGAATTGTTCTTTAACCAATCATTGATTTACCATAGGTTTTTATGGGAATTTGATTAATTCATTTTGGAGACCCAAAAAAAATAAATAAATAATTATAAATTTCTTATTATGTCAGAAACCTAAAAAAAATAACTAAAAATTATATAATTTCTTACTACATTATTACATTTATTTATATGTAATAACAATAATATATACATACATAGTCTTACATTTTCATGTTATGTTTATTTTCCAATAAAAAAATTGTCAAATATCGATTTTTTCCCCCCCTCTCTTCTTCGGGATTTTTTGGAAGTGATTAATAGCATTGCCATGGTAGAGATCCCCAAACCTATTGACCTCAACAAGGTATGGGTGTCATTCTAAGACCAAGAAATTGTAAAATTTCTCTCTTATCTTCTTTAATAAATCTTTGATTTGTTTTACGTTGTCTCTGAGTTCATTACTTTCTTTAATAAATCTTTGATTTGTTTTAAGTTGTCTCACTTTCTTTAATAAATCTTTGATTTGTTTTAAGTTGTCTCCGAGTTCATTTCTAACCTTTAATAAATCTTTGATTTGTTTTACGTTGTCTCCGAGTTCATTTTATGGGAAAAATTACTGTTCTCCCATCCTTACCCATAAGTCCACCGACGTTTGACTTACTCATAGGTCCACCAACATACAAGGCCTAAGCATATCATTCCTTACTGTTCTTCCATCCTTACCCATAAGTCCACAAATGTGCAAGGCCTATTCTTCCATCCTTACCCATAAGTCCACCAACGCGCAAGGTCTAAACCTGTCATTCTCGTCCTTACCCATAAGTCCACGAGCGCGCAAGGCCTAAGCCTGTCATTTCCATAAGTCCACGAATGCGCAAGGTCTAAGCCTGTCATTCCGTTAGGTTAGTTAAGTTGTCTCCAAGTTCATTTTAATCAGGAAAAACTACTGTTCTTCCATCCTTACCCATACTCCACGAACGCGCAAGCCTAATCCTGTCATTCCGTTAGGTTAGTTAAGTAAGAGCGCGCAAGGCCTAAGCCTGTCATTCCGTTAGGTTAGTTAAGCTGAACGTGCAAGGCCTAAGCCTGTCATTCTGTTAGGTTAGTTAAGCCCAGGAAAACTACTTTTCTTCCATCCTTACCCATAAGTCCACGAGCGCGCAACCTAAGCCCGTCATTCCGTTAGGTTAGTTAAGCCGAACTATCCTCATGGAATATTTTTAACTGTGGTGGTCACTTATAGAGCCACCATCATTACAGATTGACCAATACCCATGATGGGGTCAACTGATGATTGAAGGATGGGTTTCAACGGGCCAGGCCCAGATCCCTCCTGAAAAATTGGAGAAGTGGGCCCATGATGGGGTCAACTGATGATTGAAGGATGGGTTTCAACGGGCCAAGCCCAGATCCCTCCTGAAAAATTGGAGAAGTGGGACCCCTGGATCCTCCAGAATATTAAGCCACAGCTTTACCACGCAGCCATTGGGCTAACTTGTCATTCCATCAGTCCACGGGTCCCACAGTTTGTTCTGTGAGGTGTTCGTTAACCGATCACCCACTGTATATTGCCATGGCATTTATTATTATATTCATATTTTCCCCTTTTTTAAAATAGTGTTTTATTCAGTTTTTTCTTATAAGTTACTTTTAACCCATTACAATCTGTTGACATGTATACATGTCAAGGAAGTGGAACAAAAAATGATAAAAAACAGTTAAATAAAATTCATTCCTGAGTTATATAGTGCAACTATCGTGGAGTAGTTTTTTTTTTTGCATTTATTGGATGAAAATTCGTGCCTCCGATAATGCATCCTAAATTTCTGATTGCCAAAATTTCTTTTTAAATTCTGTCCTAAAAATAGAAAATGTGAATGGATTGTATTTATAGAATTTGGATTATTTTTCATTGAATCTTTGCTTTCTATTCTAGTATATTTTAGTAATCTTATTTTGATTTTGGGATGAGATAAATTTATTTTTTAAATTTTAATTAAAACATGGAATTTTAGTATAATGAGCTGTAAAATTTGTGAAATTGAAAAATTTTGAAAAATAATACAAAAATTTGGTTAATTCTGTTAAAGTATAGAATATTTTTACTTATTTGGTCATTTATTACTTTAGTTTTACTGATAATTTAATAAATTATGAAAAAATCCTAATGTAAACAACCCCAGGCAATAAAAAAGGGCATTGCAGATTTTATTGTTTTATCGCATCCATTTTATTTCATGGGAAACTGCAGTGAACTACTTTACTGCACTGCATGTGGTATTGAGTGTAGTATATCAATAAAGCATCTCAAGGCCAATTAGAGTAAGGTAGAAAATATTATAGTTGTTTATATATGAATGTGGACAGTTTTCATATATCATGTTTTTGCTTATAAATTCAAAAATTTATAAAAAGTTAAAATAAAAATTATTGAAATGAAGAGAAAAACATATCAATAAATATATTTTATTAAAAAAATGACAATATTTTAATAAATTTATATTACTTTTTGACCATATCAATAAACATATTTTATTTAAAAAATGACAATATTTTAATAAATTTTTGTCACTTTTTGACTAATTAATTAATTAAAATTTGCACAATACTTCGTTTTTTATCAATAATTTTTTAAAATATTATCCAATTTTTTTGATTCATACTTTATTTTATTCATAAGACTTCAGAGAAGATTTCATATATTCAATTATGATTTCATATTAAAAGATCATATTTTCTCTGATCTCGTATAATGAATGAAAAGTGTGAAAGAAATAAAATTTGAAAAAATTTGTTACATCATTAGAATCACAATAAAAAAATGTTAATAAATTTTAAAAATTTCAAAAAAGTTTGATGAAAATTAATTGAGATTTCACAATTCTAATTTTTTGCATATTAATTTTATTTAAAAAAATCCTGTGGTTTCCAATGGTTAAAGTGCTGCAATTAATTGAATAGCTTATATAATGAATATAATAAATGAATTTTAATATTTTAGGAAATTTATTATGTAATGAAATAAATTTATGTTTCAGATATAGTATGGATCCAACTTGGTCTGAAACTGGAGATCGTTATTTGCTTAAACTTTTCAGGGATTACTTATTTCATCAAGTTACAGAAGATGGTCGGCCTTGGTTAGATATGTCTCATGTGGTTCAATGTTTGAATAAGGTTAGTGAAAAATTATAAATAATTTAGATAACATTATCTGAATAATGATTAACATGATCATTTGAGGATTAACCCTCAAGTCATCAAGTGTAGACTGTCATATTCATATAAGATTGCAACACAAACACAAATAATCTGTTTAATAATTTTTTTAAGCTGACAAAATTAAAATTTTCCTGAATACAGATAGTCCTTGACTTACAGCTATTCATACTTAAGATTGTGATATTATTAGTAAATTCTGTGATTAGTCAGTGCAATTCCATGAGTTTAAATCCTGGACCCAATAGGATGGTCTAGGATATATATATATATGATATATGAAAAGAATCTTTTTTTTTTTTTTTTTTTGTCATGTCTAGTTCTTGTAATTTTATGTTCTTTATGTTTATTAAGGTAATGTATATTATCCTAATAAACATTGGTAAATATTGTCAGTGAGAAATCCATAAATTTTGGGCATTCATGGCTTAACGACCATTTTAACTTGTAAATCTGCTCATTTCAATAAACTAACAATCAATGATTCTGAAATTATTTTAGAGTCCACTCAGGACTTCTCTCGGAAAACTAATTTCCAAAACAATACCCATTTTAACACTAAAACTAAAAAGCAACCTAAACTTCACAATTGTTAAAGAAAATTGTCAACACATGTTAGAATGAAAATGATAAAAATATATTATTTATACTTAACTATAAATAGAATAAATACCAAACAAATAAATTAAATAAATAAATAATAGTTTATTAATTACTCAAAAAACATTTACAAAAGTGTTCACAAACTTTATTGTAACAACAATAAAACACAAGTTAGTAAAATAACTTGTTAAATTATCAACCAAAAATCCAAAAAAATAACAATAAATTTATTAAACAACAATCCAAATAGTAAAAGAGATTTTAAATAAGTAATCTTAGTAGTTTAATTAATAATAATAATATTAATTAAACTACTAACACTCCACTCATACTACAAGAAAAATTTAACTGATCAGATCAATTGACAATTCACAACATTGCTAAGCATAGTTTATTGCTTCAATTTCACTCATCTCCAATTCAGTCAAGGTCAAATTCTCTTTAAATTACATGATAGGCTCACACTCAAGCTCATTTACAATAATCTGTACCAACAGTTATGTCATTCATCTTTACAGTTACAATATTCAACATTATAAATATGTTTTGCAAATTTAAAAAAAAAAAAAAAAAAAAAAAAAATTTAATTTAAGGACATTAAATATTATAAAAAAAAAAAAAAAAATTTTTAACTTATTACAATTGGATGATGTGACATGTATCATAAAAGTGAAATCATTGTATTTCTTATCACCAATTTTGAAAGTTTGAGTCAAGAGAGTGTCCCTTAACTCAAATAAAACATCCAATAAATAAATATAATAAGAAATAAGTATATATAAAGAAAAGGTTTGGGTTTGATTCTTCATCAAGTTTCAATGGTGGGTTTGAAATTTAACCCTATTGTAAGTCAAGAACTACCTATATTTGGCCCTTTCTGCTATATTGCTGACAGTTTTTGTGTAGTTTTTGTATGCCAAATCCTGATTCATGAGCATGAAGCATTCCTGAAAAATGTTTTTGAAATCCAATTCTCATAAACCAGGGATTAAATTAGAGTCAAACCCCAATAAAATGCTCCCCTTAAACTGCCACCCTTGCTGACCACCAAGAAATTTAAACGGATCTTCCCTTTGTTAATGGAATAGGCAAACCCCAATAAGACACCATCCACCAATAGAAACGTCTAAACAAATATTCCTTTTGGTATTGTATTTGTCCTAGTTAATCTGCCAGGAGCATGTAAGGTGGCTTATATCCTGAAGTTTATCAATACTGTATATGTTAAAAGCTCTATGGATTCATTTGTAACTAGGGGGTAGGAGAGATGGAGTTAACATTTAATCATATGTCTCTTTAAGCCTGGTTCAAACCTCAGTTGTAGAAAATTTAAGATCATAAGAACTCTTTTCTATATAGTATTATACATATACAGTACATATACTATACTGTAAAATATACAGTTTTTTAGAAATGTTAAATTTATGCTAAATATAAATGTACTGTATTTTATTAAATTTAATAAATTCGGAGTTTATTATGATTTCTATACCACACGTGTTTTTGATTAACTGCCAAAAACGTCCCCGAACGGATGGTGGCATCTTATCGGAGTTTGACTGTAGTATTCATTTAAATGGAAAAGTCATCCAATCAAAAACTTGTAATATACAGTTGATTCTTGCTATTCGCAGTAACGTTCCATAAATTCTTTGCAAATACTGAATTATCGAATAGTGAACCATTGTGTCTATGGGAAATACAGAGTTAGGTTCCTGCGAACCTTTCTTCCCAACATTTTCATATTTGGTTTATGTGTGTTTTTCTGTTTCCAGACACCTTATTTAATTTGTATTATATTATATAAATAATTATAGTATATACAGTGTATAGAACTATATACAGTATTATAATTACAGTAATCTTTATTTAATTTTTAAAACATTAACTATGTAGTAAATAAAATCTTATTTTTGATTGATAGTTTTTTGATGTTGCAAGATGTTTGATCTGACAGCTGACACATTGTCTTTCAGAACTGCATTGAAAAACTGCATCAGCCTTGTCTGTGTCGCTTTTTGCCTCAGATCTTCTAAAATTTCGGTGTAAGGAGCAAATGCGCAGGTAGTTAGGCATGTAAATTTGAGGCTGTATTCAAGCATAGTGCCACATTCTTCTATAGGACCTGTGGACGATATGAACAGGTGTTTGGCCTACCTGCGGTCTGTACAGTGAGCAAGGATAGGTAATGAGAAATTTTTTGGCAAACCCATTCAGAGACTACATTTGGTAACAAACAACTTCCTTTCTTCCTCTCTTCCCCGAGAGAAAGAGATCTCTCCCCAGAGAGAAAGAGAAAGGGTGTACATTGGTAACTGTATTTTCGCCGCTCAGTGAGAGTACGCAAATAACGATTTTGTGGTTACAAATAAATCTTCGAATAGTCAAATACGCTAATATGGAATCCATGAATAATGAGAATTGATTGTATAGTAGTAGTAGTAGTAGTAGTAGTAGAACAGGGAGGGGCCTGTTTTAGCCCAAGCACTGCGACCAACATAGGTCTATTGTGCACCCCCAATCATCATATCATTTAGTTAAATATATTTTTATATGGTTATAATTTTATTAATTTTAATAATGATATTGTCGGATTTGAATTGATTGTGATAAAAAAAAAATAACGATTAACAACTGACCTAACGAATCACGTGATGTGATGACGAGGTGTTATACAGAGCTCTATTTTGTTGAAGTTCATATAATCAAGTCGTTAACCAAAGCCTGCTTAGTTAACCGAGACATTTTTTTTCTTACAACCACTCGTCGTTATCCGAGGCCGTCGTTAACCAAGTACCACTATTAGTATGATTCGTGGCAAGATTCTGCTTTTCATGGAATCCGAGATTTTTGCATAATATTTTTAGTCATATTACAAAATGTATTAAATCAATATATAAATCAATCGCGAAAACGGAACCGATAAGTACGTATATGGAAAAGTACTTATCACAACGAAGTATCGATACCTGTGCGCGACGCCATCTTGAAAGGGACAATGTCTTGCCCGACATTTTTCAAGATTTTAAATTATACGAATTCGTGTTATAGGAGAGCACGTTATATGGGAGTTTACTGTAATACATCTTGAAGGGGTCCCGCAAGAATATATTCAAACTCATTGGCAAGAGCACTTTCAAGATGACGTATATCTTGATGCAAATATATATTATATATTAATGTATATATAGTATATAAATCCATAAATTGCATAAGTAACTTATGGATTTCAGCATAAAATCATAATCCACATAATCGTAAGAACAATTCCCGGCGTATTTTCGGCTTTTAAAACAAGGTGTAAAACCAATAACATGTTTTCGTCATTACAATAATGGTCACGTGACGTTTTACTACTCGTTCAATATGGCATCGGTACATGGTTCGTTTACCAATTCCGAGGTAAATTTTTCGAAATATCTAATCGGTACCGCTTTCGACCATGGTTCTATTATAATTTTTGACCAGTTTGATGAGATCTATCGAATGATATCACATTTGGCAATTCCGTGAAAAGCAGAATCCAGCCTGTGATTCATTTTATATAATAAATTATATTTTTGATTTTGCTATTTTACGCTTGTATTTTGTCATATATTGATTTGTATAGAAATAATTGTAAATTTCGTAATTTTCACATGTATAGTAAGAGTCAACCATTTTCTACGTCCTTGTAAACGATACAGAAAGTGGTTGAATGTTGTGGAGATGAAAATACTTGAGATGTAATAGCTGGAGTGACGTGATATGGGTGCTTTCGTATTTCGTCATTCGAGACAATGTGGAGTGAAAAGGAGTGTAATAGATGCAGTAAGTCAATTTTGAGATGGTTTGATTAAGTGGAGCGAATGAAGAGCAATTAAAGGAAATACTGTCTGACCAGCTTAGCTGCGACCGTCGACTCAAATACGCGTGCGCTAACTGAACGAGTCCAGTGTCAAAATAGGGATGACAGCTTCACACATGGCTGTTTTCGAACGCAACATAACTGAAGTTGAATGGAAGTTTATTGTAATGGCGAATGCTAAATGTTGAAAATTTAACAGAACTTAATATAATAATAATTCACCCGTCATTATACCGACTGCGACTCTCCCTTTCGCGTTTGGACTCATACCTTAGCTAAGCGTGGCTATCGTGAACGGACAATAATTTGATTGATATTTATTTGCTACTAAATTCTTCCTTAGCTAGGCGCGGCTTTCGTGGACGGACAATATATATGGGAGATGAAGGCCAAGTGGAGAAACCAAGTATTGTCCGTCCACGAAAGCCGCGCATAGCTAAGGTGGATGAGTCCAAACGCGAAAGGGAGAGTCGCAGTCGGTATAATAACGGGGTGGGAATATTGAATTAATATTATATTAAATTCTGTTAATTATACTATTTCCAACGTCGAAACTATAGCCACGCTTAGCTAAGGTAATGAGTCCAAACGCGAAAGGGAGAGTCACAGTCGGTATAATGACGGGTGAATTACTGAATTAATATTATATTAAGTTCTGTTAAATATACTATTTCCAGGTTTCGGTTTATTAATTAATATTATATTAAGTTCTGTTAAATATACTAGTTTCGGTTTCGATTTAACCTTTCTTTGCATATTTCTGTTATTTGTCATCTTAGCGTTTTCACTTACCTTTTTCTATTTGTGATGGGTAGCACAAGTTTGAAAACATCATGTGCGAAGCTGTCATCCCTATTTTGTCACTGGACTCGATTAATTAGCGTCGATGGTCGCGGCTAAGCTGGACGGACAGCAGACAAATATCTGAAGAAATATGGTTTTCAGTATATTAGATGCGGACGTGTATGAAAAAAGAGTGACTGTAGAGCAGTAGTGGCCAATCTTTTTAGCTTTGAGCCTGGCGGTCTGCTTTACAGACAATATATAAAGTAGACCTCCAGTGATCAAACAACAATTTTTGTTACAGAAAATACGACAGACCACCGCAGGCTACTTCACGGCTTGCTGGTCGACGCTTTGGCCATCCCTGCTGTACAGGAAGCTGGAATATGTAGAGATAGGGATTATGAGCTCTGTTCGATTTGACTACACCGGCAGCACTAGTGTAACTTTTTAGTGTATAGTTGGTGCATCGGTGTAGGATTATTTTTTAGTGAAAACGAATAAAATAGTGTAGCAGCTCAAGATTAGCAAGATGGCGGTTATATCAACAATTACTCGTTACTTTCTACACTGCTACACCGTGTGTCCAATCAGTGTAGAATAGTGTAGAAATTTTACACTACACCGATAAATCGAACGCGTTAGTGTAGCTACACTGGCCAAATCGAATGTCTCAGTGCTACACCGTCTTACAGTAGTGTAATGGTGTAGTCAAATCGAACAGAGCTATGACGTTTTTTCACCGTCTCATTTTTCCTCCTCTGAACACCATCTTGCAAGGATACGGGCGTGTTATTATTTTTGGTTGTTACTGAAGACTGACGAAGTGCAATATTTGAAGCGGTTGAATACATTCATCAGAAATGCAAGCAAAAAATTTATAACCTTTTTTGCTGACCTGCCAAAAGGTGCCGTCTTTAAATTATTGAAGACAATTAGACACTGAATATTAGTGTAATGAGCACAGCGCGAAACTTGCTCGATTTTCTCGACAGTGCTTGTTGTGCAGTTTATTTCTTGCATTATATTGTGCTAGGGAACTTACAAGAATGCGCGATTTCAAAAGAATTGATGACCCGAAGAATGTCTGAGCCTACTCTTATTTAATATAATCACTGATTTGAAAGTGGCGCCATCTATTGACAAACTGGCATATGGCAAGACAAGTTGGAAATGGAAGAATTTGCCCAACACGTTATCTATACAGTCACTTCAAACTTTAAATAGATTGACTATAGTGTTCGATTTTTCCCCCGACTCTTTTTCTCATTCGGGAGTTCAGAAATATTCCTATCTTGTCGCTTTTATGCTTCGTATTTTTGCTAGAAAAACTTTTGCTTTTTAAATTTTTTCTTTATTTACTATTTATTGAAATTAAATAATTGGAAAATATTACGTTTTATGAAATATTAAATAGTTAAAAAGCTAGCTCGTTAGTCAGCATTCCAAACTAAAGAATTTTGACGGTATCGCCTATTGTTTAATTTGCTATAAAATTAATCTATTGACTATAAAAATTGAAGGGATGGGATTAGAAGTACAGTAAACCCTTGCCGAGCGCGGATTTGCAGAACACGATATCTTAATTGTTTCCATTTAATTTGTCCAACGCTAGAATTTCGTGCGCGGTATGCTGATGAGGGCGTGGGTATCTGCAACGCGCGCATCTGGCAATCCTGCTTGACGCTGAACGCTAACTGAGCGATCCAGGCCGAGTTGCAATCATTTCACTCATTTTTAGCAGAGCTGTAATCACGTATTTATCCTCTTTTCCTTTTGCATTTGTTTAATTTCAAAAATTCAAAATGACATCTAAGAGGAAGAACGAAGACTGTAAAGCAGCAAAAAAAAAAAAAAAAAAAATAAATCTGTAATTCCGAATTTTTGGACATTTTACGGATTATGCGGGATATTAATTTTCATATTGCCCGGTTAATCGAGAGTTTGAACATTTACTGATTTACCATTTAATAAATAAATAAATCGAATATAACTGTAATAAGACACTTATGGAAAGGTGTTTCGTTTTAGATTGGCCTAGCTATATTTTCGGTCCTGCAATCTATAGAAAAGTATATTTTAAATCGAATTACAGTAAACCCTTGCAGAACGCGATTTTGCACATACGCGTTATCTTAATTGTTTCCATTTAATTTGTCCAACGCTAGAATTTCATTCATACGCGGTACGTTTTTTTTTTTATCAACAGATGACGCCACACTCCATTCAGGTAGAATACTATGTGGCGGGGCGAAACAAGCCCTTCCACAAGCTGCCCACCCCTGCGGAGGGGTCAGCCGGATTGTGGAGGACGGGAATCGCCGGACCCCATGATAAATATTTTCAAGGAGTGGGACCCGAGACTCGAACCCGGGTCACATTAAAGAGTATACTCTAATCTGTGCCCGTGTCCTCCAGAGTGGAAAGCCGAAGCGTTTCCACGCGGCCACTCCGGCCGACTACGCGGTACGTTGATGAGCGCATGGGTATCTTCAACAATACTCGCGCGCATCTGACAACCCTGCTTGATGCTGCCGACAAGCTGAGTGATCCAGGCCGAGTTGCGATAATTTCACTCACGTTAGCAGAGCTGTAATCACGTATTTATCAATGTTTATATCCTCTTCTCCTTTTGCATTTGAATTTATTTTAATTTCAAAAATTCAATATGGCATCTAAGAGGAAGAATGAAGATGATAAAGTAGCAAAAAAGACGCAGTTTTGACATTATCTCAGAAAATTGAAATTTTAGATAAGTTGAAAAATGGTACACGTGTTTTATCGCTGGCCAGAGAACAAGCTGTAAACGAATCAAGCATAAGAACACTTTGAGAGGCACTGAAAAACTCTGCGCTGCTTACTGGACAACTTTTAGAGTTGCGTCAGTCATTATCGCAAGCAAAAATCACCAGCTGCTTAAAAAAATAATTGTATCATGTACCTACTTATTAAGCAGTAATAAAAATCCTTTCAATTAGCAGTTGTTTCATTTTCCCGTTTTAATTACACATTCGTTTGTTTGAACGAACAATTTTTGCCACTTTTTGCACGTTTTCTTCTGTTTTTGAGGTTAATGGACATCCTCTACTCTCGTCTTCTACCGACTCATTTCCGCTTTTAAATCGCTCATACCGCTTATAAACAGTCTTCAGAGTTACAGCATTATCGCCATACACCAATTTCAACATTTCATGAGTTTCTTTGACACTTTTTTGCAACTTGAAACAAAATTTAATGTTAACGCGTTGTTCGAAATTCATGATGCGCAACAGACACGGTAAATACAACTTCACTCTAGCGGCTGTGGACTCTGACAAGTCAGAACGTGTTCCAACTTGACGCTGCTTGTCTCAACGGATCAGGCTATCGGACAAATTACATCAAATGGTTGTAGCGTAAGCAGTTGCTGCTAAAAAAAATTCATTCACCGTATTTTTGATCACCTCGTACTTTCTTAATTTGAACTATACCATAGAAAGTTAACTTTGCGAAAAGCGATTTTGCTGTGCGCGCAATGTATTAATGACGTAACCCCCGCGTTCGGCAGGGTTTACTGTAATGTGGATTGGTAGATGCCAGTACTCGTTTCTAGTTTGCTCAAAAATCTTTATGCATTAAGATGCTAGTAAAGGTTGCCATCTGACCAAGTTTTCTTAGTTGATGCAAATGTATTCAATAAAAATGTTTTAACAATAAAATCCATAATTTAAAGTTGTTATAAATTTCAGTAAAGCAGCTAAGTAATAGCTTGCATGATAGTAGTATAAATTAATCTGTCCTTATGGTTGTGCTGGTTTTTTAACTTATTCAAGTGTGTTTATTATAGCATGACCAGATTTGGAAGAAAGCAATTTGGGACAGATCGACTCTTATTTTTGGGACTGAATATACCCCGACTTACGCGATTCTTGATTTTTTTCGTTTGGCAAGCAACACGCTGCACGCTATCTTGCTGTGATACCCTTTGCACGCGTTTCGCGCGAACTCTAGGTGCACGATTACGATTCTACAATCGACGAAAGTTAAGATTGTTTTCTAATCCCTTAAACTACGTCGTCCAAACGAAGTAAATCTGATTCTCCTGCATCTAGTAAGAAAAGGAAAACGATATCTCTGGAATGTAAACTTAACATTATCAAGGATTTTGATAACAATGAAAATTTTCGAATTCACAATAAGAACAATCATAAAAGATGATGAAAAAAATTCTCGGTACGGTGAAAAATGCTCAATCCTTGAACTCAAGAATAATTCGAAAAAACGTCATGGTATTATTGCTGAGATGGAAAAAATGCTGAAATTATGTTGCGATAATTAAGTAAAAATGAATAATTTTTTACGTAAAATCATTTTTTTTTATATTGTATAAAGAATTGCAATTTTAATATAAATCATATTAAATATTTTCATCTAGTGTTTTTGTTAGCTCTTAGCCCCAATTAAACCAAATTTATATTGTATTTACATGCAAAGTTGTACCCCGACTTACGCGCTTTTCGTCGGTCCCACCTATCGCGTAACTTCGGGGTATTACTGTATATATATTCCCTAAAAAAATTAATATAAAAATAATTTAAAAAATTTGTAAATAAAAAGTTTTATTTTTTCATTTTTGCATATAGTTAGTATCACTACTGACTAACATTGGAGCTTAGTTGACACTTCTTTGTACCAGCAAACTATGGAAAAAAGATGACTATCGAAAACAGTTTTGTTTTACTATGATTTCTATATTTTATTTATAAATATGTAAAAAATATTTCTAAAAAATTAAATTCAGTAAATTTTGAATTATTATATATTATCCCATTTTGCAAAAGCAATCTGCTTTTAGAAATCATTTAAGCATAGAAATACAAACTGTTCTACAATAATTCAGTACAGTATTACATTTGTTTAAATGATCTTTATTCAAGAAAATGTTAAAATTATTTGAATGTTATTTGCTTCTTAAATTTATTCGTATTAAGAATATTAGATTATTTCTAAGTTTCACCAATTTCTAGATGGATAAATCAGTTAAAGAAAGTTAGCACTAAGGTCTTATTACTTGAAATAAATGGATGTTTTTAATTCAAAAATTAATGTGTAACTGACAATGGTTATTGCTTTAATTTTTGAATTAAAATATCTTATATCAATCAAAGCACACTTAGCAGTAACTTCTAGTAGACTTTTACAGTAGCAATAAACTATCTTTTGAAAAATATTTTGGAGAAGCAAGAGCCTATTTGAATAGGTTTATGCTGAACTCGCACCACAACTACAAAACTGTGGTCGGTCGTGAATTATAATTATATTAATAAAGAAACGCATAATCTAATTTACAGGGACCACACGTTGCAACAGCAATTGAAACAGACTTCAGTTAATAGTCCATTAATATAATTATAATTCACGACCGACCGCAGTTTTGTGGTCGTGGTGGGGTTCGTGCGAGTTCAGCCTTAATTTATCCATGCTTGTAATATAATTTTTCAAATTCAGTATCATTCAAAATTTAATGTTCATTTAAATAACAAAATTAAACAAATGGCTAATGATCTATTATAAGTAGTTTTTTTTATTGTTTTTTTATTATTATTTAAGTGAATATTAAATTTTTAAAACAATGTATCAGCTTAGAACATTTTATAAGGTTGAATATTTTTTCTGAAATTTATAACTCTATATAAACATAAAATATTATAACTAAATAGAAAAGCTTTAAGAATTAACTTTTACAAATTTTTCAGATACAACAAGAAAAGAGAAAACTTCAAGTAGAATTGGAAGAAAGTAAGAAAGATAAAGATGCATCGGGAGAACAGATAGAAAGATTGCGGCAAGAAATGGGAATTTTGAAGGCACAGTTAGAGGAAACTGAATGGTCATTATGCCAAAAAACAGGTGAAGTATCTTTGTTAAAATCTCAACTAAAGGATTCTCAAGGTGATCAAACATCTCGTGTCACAGAAATGCTGATGTTAAAATCACAATTAAAAGAAACAAGACAGTTAGTGGAAGAAAAGGAAAAACAGGAGGCTGAATTAGAAGAAAAACTATGTAAAGTTCAGCAAGAATTGCTACACAGCAAACAACAGTTAGAAGAAGCATTACAAAATTTTCAGTTACAAAGTCGTGATATCCATTTGGATAGAGAAGAAAGGTGTACTGTAATGGCTCAGTTGAAACAAGAAGTAGAAAGGCTCCGAAATGAATTGTCAAGTGTCAGAAGAGATTATGAATTAGCACAAGAAAATATAGAAATGGAAAGGATTCAGTGGCTAGAAGAAAAAGAGAAAGTTATTAGATATCAGAAATTACTTCAGCTCAATTATGTTCAAATGTACAAAAGAAATAAAAGTTTAGAAAATGAAGTTGAACAACTTAGTCTAGAACTAGAGGGAAGGGATGGAAAATCACTCAGCAATAGTGAATCTCATTGCTGATATTTTTCCTATAAACAAAATTTTTGTCTGTGATAAATACTCTAATTCATGCCTAAGATAACATAGTTAAGTTTTTGTGCAGAGAATTTTTTTTGTGTTTGCCATCAGCAATTTTTTTTTTTTTTTGGGGAGTAATATGCCACACATGAAATATTTGTAAATCAATACATGCTGTTTAAAATGCACTGGAAAAATGTATACAGATATTAAATGCATAATCTTGATTTATATCAAGTTTTATATGATCCTTGTTAGACAAATAATTCCTGAAATTTTATAAAAGATATATTTTCAGATTATATATATAAATATATATTATTTTGCTCCAGCTTTTGTATAATGTTCATCCCCATTGTATGTAGTAATATCAGATTTGTGCTTTCGTCACTATGACCATAATTTGTGCCAAAGTTTGTCATTACCATAGGAACTGGTTTTTAATCTATTGTGTTGGCAACCTTCAATAAAAATAATTAAAATTTATGCCATTCTTGTTTGACTTAAATAAAAATGGAAACAATTATTAAAGTCAATTTAATTTAAAATTAACTTTTAAATGGTTAAAAATTAATGTGCTTCATTAATTTTTATTTTACATATTTTTGGGAACATAAGTACAGATCAACAATTGCATTTGCTACATAAAATCATGAAGCTTCTCTATTTTTCATACATAATTTCTCATTATAACACACTACTGTATATATATATATTTATTTCTACAATTGCTTGCTTTTAACATTATAAAATGGGACTAGATGATCAAATATTTACAATTTCTAGAACAGTAGTTTTAATCTAATAATGCAAAAACTCTATACATTTTTTTCAGAATCTTCATTTTATCAATATGAATGTAATTATTTCACAAATTGCAGGAATATAGCTAATTTAGTGCATACCACACGGGGAAGATCATCACAGTTATAGTTTGCAACTTGGCACAGTTATGTATAAATGTTTACAAAATCACTTAAGCTAGATCTTTCACCAACAATAATAATGAAGCTGCACTTAAGTAATTTAATTTTGCTTTTAAAAATGCAAAGTAATGATATAAGCTGTTTATATATTTGGATGGTGTTTTGCATTTGACTGAAAATAGTTTCCTGAATAAAGTAATTTTTCTGATATTTGCTAAATGAAAATTATTATATATATATAATACACAAATTTTATATATATATAATTTTTAAATATTTACATTTTCCACTTAACACGATTGAAAAGAGAGGACTTTAACATTGTCCTACTGTTGTTTGTGAAAAAATACAAATTTAAGATAAAATTCCTGACTAAAAAAATTAAATCTCAAAATTAAAGCTGTAAAAATTTTAATTATTAAAAGGTTCGATCATTCACAAATAGCATATTTAAATATATATATTATTTAAATTTAATAAATGCTATTTATGTACAAATCTAGTATTCCCCCCTCGAGATGCAAATAAAGGGATTCTCCTCATTTTCTGCAAGAATGCTAACAAAGCAAAACATTTTCAATTTCAAATATTTATTAAAATTTTTCTTTCTTTAGATGTTTACCTATACAACGAACACAAAAATCGTATCATCAGTGTTTTGATATTCTACTATAAAGATAATACAGGTATTCCTCTGATTTACAAACTTTTTGCATATATAAACATGCCATTTTATTTTCAGATTTTTTTATAATTTAAATATTACGATGATAAAATGGTCTTGCAACACATTTAACATGTTATTACAATATATACTTTTACATAACTATGATGATGGCACTTCCATCAAAAAATTGTGATATTATAACCAGATATTTATACAGGGTCTGCCAGAAAAATGTATACACTGTTTAAGAAAAAAACTTTGATATATATATCAATTACATTTAATTATTGTTCAAAGATGTGTTATGAAGTGCTTGCTTGAAGGTTTGTAACACATGTTTGATCAATAATTAAATGTAATTAATAAATATGATATATAGGTTTTTTTTCTTAGTCTGCCAGAAAAATGTATACACTATGTATTTAAACTTCTAGAGCAATTAAAAATTACTTCAATCAATAAAATATTACACAATATAATATATATAGTATGTTATTTTGCATTTATTGTAGGAGTAATGTTCTCATGTTATGCTAAATTTGCAAATTTTATTTATAATTAGAGGAACACCTGTATATTTGGAACTGAATTTAAATAAATAAATTTCTTACATCTAGAAGCTATAAAAATAACTTCTCACAAAAAATTATAAAAAAATCAAAATTGCAAAAAACATAGCACAGTGAAAACACTGAACTGAAATATGGCACAGATAATACTAATATATTATTTATGATAAAGTATATCTTCTATTTACATAATTATAACACATCTGTACAATTTTGATAAACAATTATTAAATGTCTTATGATGAATTTTTGATTGAATTTACAACATACAATGAAAACATAACAGATATTTAGTATGGTAAGAAAAAATTCGTATATAATTACAGTATTGGGAACAGCATAATTATAAAAATTTGAAATTTAAATATTTTTCTGTGCTTCAGTTTCATAAGCAATATATTTTTTCTTGGTAACTTGTTAAAAAGGATTACAAAGAAAAATCTTTACCAAATCTTAAAAAGCTTTTTAAGTAAAATTTCATTTTTTTTTGTGAGTAGAAAAAATTAAAATTGCATTTGAAAACCTTTAACTTATACAGGATAAAAAAATTTTATTCATTTTTCATTATGAATTAAAATGTTTTTTAGAATTATTATTAAAATATTGAAATAAGTAAAAACTGCTAATGGATTTTTAAAAAGATTATCACTTAGTTATAACTAAATTCTTAATATCTTTGTATTCATTTTTAAAATTGTAGTAATAATGTAGTATATGCAATCTAAACATTTTTATATGTAGATAATTTGAAAATGCTGCAAAAAAATATTGAAAGTATTCCAAATTATGAAATTAAATGAATTTTAACAACTTAGTTTAAATGAATTTAAATATAAATTATACTGTGTATAATTATCCATTTATCCTCTAACTTTAATGAAGTATATTTACTGACTGAAATAAGATTTTCTCCCTTTTTACTTCATTAAAGCTTTCTTCATAAGATATTCTTCACATGGCATAAAATTATTTTCCATTCTGGACTTCAATATTCTACATGAAATAATTATTTAGACATTATATATGCTAACGTGCGTGCGTGTGTGTGTGTTTGTGTAGATACACAAATTAAGAAATCTGGATATACACAATTTAACTTAAATACATACATTATTACAAAAATATAGCAATAATTACAATTATTGGTATATTTTTGTAATTATTATTGTAATATATTTTAAAATAAAGTATATGGTTCTAAGCTTTATTAAATAATAAGTTAACTTATTATTAAATAGCTTAGAATCATTTTATTATTATTAATGACTTAGTTCTATTTTATGATATGGATTTATAATGTTTTAAAAATATATAACTAAATTTTTGTATATGATTATATGTAATCAAAAAATAATTACACAAATTAAGAAATTAATAAAAATGTGCAAGATCTATAAATAATTACAATAATTCATTGAGTTTCTATATTTTTGACATCAAATAAAAACATTAAAGGAGGCATATTGCAAGTTCTTGAACATTTCTTTAATACAGTAATCAACCTTTTTATATTACAAGTCAGACTTTATTGAGGGTTCAGGTTGATGTAGTTGTGCAGTACACCAAAATATGTTAGATTATATTTAAATTATAGGTATGGTTGTATTGTCACTACACCCATGTAAAATACCAGTGATGTATTAAAAATTTTTCTTCAAGATTCAGTTTTAAATTGACTGCAAATGAGATTTGCACTCAAATTGTTTGGCTGGTCACTCGGTGATCTGCAGGTTATAGGTTGCTGACCCCTGCTCTAATATATACTGAAAATGGATTGGTTAGATCAGCGCTTCTCAAACTATGGATTGCGACCCCCATTTGGGATCACAACTCATAGTTTGAGAATTTTAATTTTTTAATTTAAAAATTAAATTAAATTTTTAATTTTTTAACCCATAGTTTGAGAATTTTAAAAACCATAATTTTTGCGACCACATTTGGGGTCGCAAAAATTAAATTCAAAAACTTGAATTTTAGTTTATATATAATTTCACAAATGCCCAATATTTAACTTATGACAACATATGTATTTTCAGTGTAGTTGGTTGATTGTTCATCTTAATAAGTGTGCATGTTATTTCATTTTTAATATCTGGGGTCGTGAAAAATCTCGTAATGAAAAATGGGGTCATGAATGGAAAAAAGTTTGAGAAGTGCTGGGTTAGTAATGGCACTAAATGATTATTAAATTTGTTTTTATAAATTCTATGAGAGTTAAGGAAATTTATATTGAAAGCTAAATAAATATGTTTGTGCCTTAATAATAATGCAATTTTATAATCATCTTTTTCCTAAATAACAAAATGCCTTATCTATTTATGTATAAGAAATGTTATATTGATAACTTACAATATATTACTAATTTGTAGTTCTATAATAAGGGTGATATGAAGCCATCAAATCAATTGTAAAACTCTAATGGATTCCAATTTGATTTACAATATATTTATGCATAACTTTCTAAATGCAAATCTACATTAACCACCCCACATATACAGTGGGACCATAGATGTGTGCCTAATGGTAAATGCACCAATCTTCAGGAGCCTCAAAATTCCTTAATTTATTGCAAATTCATAACCCTTTAGCATCTACGATCTCTCTTCATATATTCTTTTTAAAACTAGCTTTGTCTATATATTTTTGATTTTAAGGATAATTTTAGCCATGAGTGATTAATCATATCTTCCAGTTTTCCATATAAATTCCAGTTTCAAGGATCAATTTTTACTCATGTATCTTTTATTGAAAATTTTAGTTTTATACCAATCCAATTAATTCCACAATAATAAATTATGCACTGTTTAGTCATTTGCCATGAATCCAAAATTATAAAAGCGATTCGAAAAACAAATAAACGAAATCAGAATGGATCTAGGTAGACTCATTCAATACACAAAAAAACAACACATCCACAAATATGAAATCTATTAGAAAGATTTTTAGAAAACTAAAACACACACACAGACACCATACACAATAACTAGCTAACCATATCCTAATCACAAAATTAGATTAAATTTTAGTAAAAATAAAAAAAAACATGAAATATTAGATATTTTTAGCCAAATAGAAAAACTGTCGTATTATTTGTTCCAGTTTTATCCTTCACGATTACACCACACACTATTTATTATTATTATAGATTATTCTTTCTAATTTGTTTGAATTAGTGAAAATCTAAAATCCATCTTTAAAACTTGTTCAAAACAATTTAAAATTTTAACAACAAAACGAATATTTTGGATGTTTCATCAAAAATTAAAAGATGATCATAAATTATCAAAAATTAATTAACCTCTGAAACTGCATAAATAGAGGACCTACTGTATATATTTTTAAATATTTATTTTGAATATTTTTAAAATGGGAAAAGACTTTTATGTTGAAAACATTGATGAAACTAAATATTCCCTTTTGAGTTATTTATAAAAATTAAGCTGTAATTTTAATAATTATGTATCAATTATAAAAATTAAATTGTGATTTATAAAGATTTATTTAATTTAAAAACTTATACTTTTACTGCACATCAGAATAATAATAAAATTTTTTAAACAAATATATTTTATCAAAGGATATCATTTTTAAACTAGCTATTGCTAACAATAGCTCTATATTTCCACTTTTACATGATTATACATATAAAATACAATTAGAACTTTCTCTAGTTAACAGCCAAACGGATTTTATTCATTTAGTTCTCATATCCTGAATATCATGATTTAAATTGTTATGCATATTTATAATACTAAATAAAAATTAAAATACTTAATAAATTTTATAAATATAATAAACTTTAAATCTGTATAGTTATACAAATAATATACTATATTTTTTAGAATTTCAAGGAATCCGTAAGCAGGAACTTATAAGAAATCCACAAGCACTTTCTATTTCTTAGAAGCAGCAGAATTTCATAGTTTGATGTTAGAATTTCAATAATCTATATCTGTAATTGGCTAATTTTGCTGAATATAATTTCATGAGAAAATTCAAAACTTTCCTAAAATAATATTTTTTTGTAAATGCAAAACAATTATTCTTTTGTCTATCATTTGTGCCATCAGTTGCTAGCAAATATTGCCCACTCTTGTCCATGTGAAAAATTTAAATGACAGTAAAAACTCACAAAGATGTTTATCAATATCAACCTAATTAAAAAAATTTCATTTATTTGTAATAACAAAATAAAAATGCATATCAATAAATTGTCAATTGTTTCAAAACTATTAAATGAAAAATTATTTCAATACTACTACTACTGATATCAATTTTTTGCTCATATCTCAACAGCCTTTAAACAAGCTAATATCACTTACTCAATTCAAATCAATTTTTAATTTTCTGTTTTAAAAGTTTTTATTACTGTACAAAAGTTTCAGGAACATAACTATAGTAAGCTGAAAATTGTTAACAATTTAAATGAAAAATTTTGCCTTTAAACTACAATCATCATCATCTAGCCATAACTAAAATAGCAAATATCAGATTAACAAAATTATGGAGGCATAAAATTTTTTTTACTGAATTTTAAAAATAAATGCTTCATATTATAATCAGAATTGTTCAAGCAATAATGTGTAATGTTTTTTCTGTAGCAAAGATATTTATATAGTTGTTATAAAATGTATATAAAAATATTTTTATATTTACAAAGCAATATAATAATCTGCTTGAATTAGTGAAACCTAAAATCCATCTTTAAAACATGATAAAATAATTTAAGATTTTAGCAATGAAAAAAAAATATTTGGGTGTTTGGTGTATGTTTTATCACAATTTGCAAAATTTTATTTTTCTCCTTTTGAAATCATTCTTTTAGTCTTTAATACTGAATAAATGATATTACTCAGTAATTAGCTTATAAAGAAATTTCCCAATACTGTAATTAAATTGAATTCAACATCAATCAGATGAAAATTTTACATCACAATCAACAACTATTTACAAAATTCTGTAAAATTATTAATGAATGAAGGATGGCTTTGGCATACTTTATGGCACACAGGATTTTATGTAATACTAGACACACTGAAGAATATAATTCCTCATTTTAATTGAAAAGAGGAATGGAATACTGTTGTTTATGTATAATTATACATAGAGAATTTGGTACTACCTTATTAATTTGAATTAAGCAGGAGGAAATTTTCAATTTCATTAAAAAATAAAAATCAGTTTAGAAAATTTTTGCAATTTCTAAATCACACAGAAATTCTACATTTAAAAATAACTTAAAAATAGAATTTATAACAGATATTTCTCAAATTAAATATTATTCTGCTGTAATTTCACACCAAATTTAAATATTTTTACACATTTTTTTTAAACTGTTGTTTCACGAAATATGCGAACAGGAGATCCAGGATACTTCACATGAATGTAACGAGTAAATGTAGCTGAATCTGGACTAGTTGGAACTGTAAGACTGATTCGAGGGAGTGTTAAATTCAAGCTGTCACATGATAATAGATGAGGTGATGATGGTGATGAGAAATGACAGTGGGCAACTTCTGAAATAGAAAAATATTTTAATTAAAAAAATTAAAAATAATCCATATTTTATATGTAAGGAGATGCAAATATTGAAAGTTTCAATAATAAAATGAACAATTTAGTTTTTGCTATTGTTATAAAAAATTTTTTAAATCTATATTCCCTTTTCTTTGAGGATTGAGAAACAATATTTCAAACTATAAGAGCTCCTTGACTTATAAAGCTAACTTTTTATTTTTGCATAATCAAAATTAAAATTTCCTTAAGAGTCTGCCTATTATAGCATCTCAAAAATATCATTAAATGCTTATAAATAGGACAAAATAATTTTTAATCATACATTAAATAACAATACAAAAATGTTTCTGGCCATTTAGACCATCAGTTGCATGAATTGTAAATAGAACTATATCATATATGTTCTTTTGAAACTTTTAAAACAATATATCACTGACTTACAATAAATTGTAATTTATAATATATTAATATAGGCAGTCCCCAACTTACATAGATCCATATTTACATAGCGATTCTATGACTTACAAGAAAAATCTACTGATTGAAGCAGATAAAGCTATAATGCACAGATGCAAGAAAATGTGTGCGACAAAATGTATTTTCATACATTTTTTCCTAATTTCATCATCATATAACAGATGTATTTTACATGCTTATAAGTTGGTTTAAGTTAATGAGCTAGACTTGTAACTCTCCTGAAAAACTGGAAATGTACAATTGAACCCAGATCGTCCAAGATGGTGATTGCTTTATCTTATGGCCATCTGGTCAACATATCTGCTTAATCTTTAATACATTGTATAACTATTTTTATTGTTGAATCTTTGTGAAAAACTAGTACTATATATAGTATTCTCTGACATATGTATAATTTGAATTACTTATGTAAGTGAATGATTTTGCAAAATCTTAAGTTGAGGAGTTTGTGTTATATTCTGTTATATTAATAACTATTCATATTTGTTGGAAACTAGTACAGTCATAATACTAAAATACGGTTTAGAAATGCATAACTCAAGCTCCACTTATAACTATGATGGGGCAGTGTTAATTAGGCTTAGAAATATATGTTTACTATAAACATTTATTTTACATATAGTTCATTACTGTTTTAATTTCAAATACAGGTATCCCTCCTATAACACAGTAGATAGGTTCCTGAAAAACACCATGTTATATGAAACTGTCTTATATAAGACGTGGAGCCAATACAAAAAATAGTGTTACGTTCCAAACCAAATAACTTTCTTTAATTCCAATAAGAAACTTAATTTTTATTAAAAATATTAATAATATGAAACAAAGAAAAAATACATAAAGACCTATAAAAAAAAAAAAAAAAAATATAAAAAAAAAAAAAAAAAAAAAAAAAAAAAAAAAAAAAAAAATCAATATACATAAAAAAAAAGGAAAGAAAAAAGTACATAGCCTATATAACTAGTTAATTATAACTAGCCAATTAGCAGGAATTATTATACTCATAGATAAATTGTTTTAATAAAATTCAAAGTAGTGCTTTTGGAATTCTTGTAGTCCCTCTTCAGCTTTACCCATCAAAAATAATTCTATTCCAATTCGTTGTTATTTAAATTTAAAATTGAACATAATTATTAAAATAATTAAATCACGTGCCATAATAAACTGGTTTTCTAAGTTAATTTTAAAAGGTTTTTAAATGTTAAAATGTTATTAAATACAATGAAACAAAAATTTATTTATAATGAATCTTCAGTGTTAAACTAGTTTAAGCAAAACTTCCAGGCACTACTAAGTTCTCCTGGGTCTAATTTGTTGATGGGTTTAATTGGTTGTTTTCTCTTTTTTAATATAGCAAGAGATTCTTCCCACCTTCCTATATATGGATTTTCTTGTTTTTTAATGATCTTTGCACTATCCCAATTTATATACAGATTACTGTTTAAAGCTCTCTGTGCCAGAGCAGTAGTGGCCTTCTCTTTTTCAATGTTATATTTATGTTCTGATAATCTTTTGGGAAGAGTGCGGAAGTGTATCCAATATATAATTGTTGTTGTAATTCCATGTCTCTAAATTCTATTTGATATACACCTGGGATTTGATTTTTGTCTATCTGGTCTTTGTCGTTCCTTAAACAATTGAATATTATGTTCCTATAAATAAATATATTATAAATAAATTTTTGTTTCATCATATTTAATAACATTTTAACATTTAAAAACCTTTTAAAATTACTCTATAGTAGTTTCTCTAGTTATAATTTTATACTATATATTTGAAGTATATATGAGCATATCATTTTAGTCTTACATAAACCACATACTAGCACTCTACGCAGTTTCGGTTATCTAAGCATTTATTTCATTAAGAACTCAAAGTACAAATGCTTTTGGTGCTATTTCACACCCTCCTCAGGTACACTGTTCTATTGTAACAACTTCTTTAAAAAAAAAAAATAAGTATATGTTTTTTTAAAAGAAGATGTTACAATAGAACAGTGTACCTGAGGAGGGTGTGAAATAGCACCGAAAGCATTTGTACTTAAGTATATGTTTTTTTAAAAGAAGTTGTTACAATAGAACAGTGTACCTGAGGAGGGGTGCAAAATAGCACCGAAAGCATTTGTACTTTTGAGTTCTTAATGAAATAAATGCTTAGATAACCGAAACTGCATAGAGTGCTAGTATGTGGTTTATGTAAGACTATAGAAGGTATAGCAGTTGTTAAAAAGGAATTTACATATCATTTTAGTTTAAATTTTTTGAAAAATTTCAAAATTGTATAAACATTTATTTAAGGTCTGTTTCAATCAAATAATTATGAAAACATTTAATTATTTCAAAAAGACAAAAGTATTTTCTAATAAAACTGCCTTTATTACATGAAAATAAATGTATTAAATCACTACACTGCTCCATTTTTTATAAAACAATCATCAAGCACTTCAAGCAGGAAAGAAACTACATTCACATTCAACAAATTTCTTTATTATATAAAGCACTTTCGGTTCTACTGAGCCCTCGAGAATTCTTTTGAATGTTAGGATTTAGAATATAACTGTATTTTGTTAACCGTTGTTTAGTTACTGTTAGCTTTTGTATATTGATTTGATACTGATGAGGGCTTGGTAGAGCCGAAAGTGCTTTATATAATAAAGAAATTTGTTGAATGAGAACGTAGTTTCTTTCCCTGCTTGAAATGCTTAGTGATTGTTTTATGAAAATAAATGTAAAACAATTTCAAAAAGTTTGATACACAGTTTTATTATGTAAAATACTGAGAAAGAAAGCTAAGTTTTCAGGTGTCCCATAAAATTATGAACAATTAACAACAGCTCCTAAAATAATAACACAAAGTACATTAAATCTTGGTTTAGTAACTAAATGAATTTTCCTTTATTTCAAATTATAAGTATGCTTTTTCAGTAATTTATATTTGTTTTTGTAAACTTTCATTGGGAATTTCATCCCATCCCTTTACAATGGCCTCTCTTAATTCTACTACTAAGGAAAACTGTTGCCCATCCTTATAAACAGCTTGATGCCCAGAGATTCTTAATTGAATTGAGATTGGGTCTAAGGGTAGATCACTCTAAAAGTCTGATTTTCTTTGTTGTCTACCAAAGAAACTTTTTTGGAGTTGAAACTTTGTTTGAAGTTGACTTTGACATATGAACAGGAGCATTGTCCTGTCGAAATATGTATCTCTTTGTGCATATTTTTCAACCAAATAAAATCATATGATTTTGGAGAAACTTCCGATATTCTTAAAAATTGATTCTACTATTTATAAAGGCCAGACTGATTTTTCCTTTTATTCCAACTCTCCCCAAACTATTACTGAGCTGCCACCTTTAGCACATTTACTGCAAAATTGGTCTTCTTTACAAAGATTATGCAATAGTAGCAAAACCCATCTGGGCCATTACAATTAAATTTCATTACTGAAAAGTAATCTATGTCATTCCTTGTCCTATATTGTGTGGTGTTCTCTTCAATTTCTAATACTAGATGTGATCATTTGATGACAGATCAGAAAATTTCAAAATTTACTGTATATAGAATACTAACATTGCACTAATTTTATACATATATGATAGATCTTTTGTTTCCAAGGTGCAATAATTCTCTTTTATCATGATGTAACTTTTGTTTTCTTCTCAGAGTTTGCTTTTACCCAGTGTATTTTTTTTTCCTTTTAATATTTCACTAATGATAAATTTTGCTCTTCTTAACCACTTCAAAATTTCTGTAAGTGAAACATTTTCTTCAGAACAGACAATGATCTGGCTTTTTTCAAATTCACTTACCTCTTTCATTATTTCCATGGTGACTAACAGGCTTTTTTGATGCAAAAACACCTCAGTGTTATGTTGCAAGTAAATCACCAAATGAAATATACAAATGAGTATATCTTGAGCGAATGTATAATTTACATAATTTTGTTAGACATCTGAAAACTTGGCTTTATTTTTCAATATTTTATATAACAAAACTGTGTGTCAAACTTTTTGAAATTGTTTTTACAAATAGTTTTATGAAATAAAAGCAGTTTTATTAGAAATTACTTTTTCTTTTTGGAGTGATTAAAATAGATATCTGTAATTGGCTTTTATTTCATAAAACTATTTGTAAAAACAGTTTTATTAGAAATTACTTTTTCTTTTTGGAGTGATTAAAATAGATATCTGTAATTGCTTGGGATGTATTTTAAATAGTTTAACATTAAGCTTATCATTAAACTATCTAATTTTACATTTTAGCATAATTTTAATATGGAGCTTTCAGAAAAAATTTACTTTTATTATTGGGCATTTATTTCAGTAACTTGAATACAAGACATTTAATTGATCCAATCAGTAACCTACATTATACAATATAGCATATTCAGTACTTCTAGGCTTTTTTTTCCAAGCAAAGCCAGGAATGTATATGTAAGCTCCATAACAAAGGAATATCTGTATAAATGGTTAAAACCATTTATACAGATATTCCTTTGTTTGACAATTATCCTGTTTTCCATATAAATTAAAATTTACATAGAAAACTGGATAATTGTCAATGGGAAAAACATAGTTAATTTAACAGTTTTAAATATTGTTCAAATTGAATAATTTTGAATTTGTTTTCAATAAATAATAATAGCATTTGAATTTTGATATTATACTTCATTAAAATGAAAAAAATTTGTTTAGTCAGTATCGCTAAGAATTTAATTATTAAAATAAACATAAACCAGCACATTAGAGATTTCAACTTAAAATATATTCTGTTTTGAATAATAATTTTTTGGCTTTATAATAAGTCCTTATCAATCAGTTATAATTATCAAACTAAAAGAACACCAAACAATCGAATATCCTAACATTCTAACTTCAAAACAAAAATATTATGCATTACTAAAAAGGAATGCGCAAGTGACAATCCAAGGAGAAGGAATGCACAAGATTTTTTAACATTAGAAAATTTTTTCAATAAAATAAAAAAGCCTACTAATGTCTTGTTTTATGTTTATTTTGAGAAGTATAGCAACAATATTTAAAGAGTAATATTAATTATTATTAATGGTATTTTAGGAAATAGAGGAACAATCCCAAGAGAGTAAAGATGCTTGGTCACGATATATGGCAGAAGTTAAAAAGTACAAAGAACATGCCTGTGATGATGATGATAAAACCCGGCCTTTAGTGAAATGAACATCTAGGAATTACTCAGTTATATCATTTAAAGGAACTTCAAAAAGAAAAGCAATCTTGTTGAACTGTACAGTTTAAAGTTTGTTTATATGTAAATATTTGTTTACTTTTTGGATTCTAAAGTCACTTCATAAAATGTTCTCATTGGGATAACAATTAGTCATAATCTTGCTTTTATGTTTATTTTAATTCCAAAGCATATATTCCTATTTTATTCTTGACAAATTAAATGGATGTAAGAACTTCCAGTATAAAATAAACAAGAAAAATTCTTTATATTGCATAATAAAATGGCTTTGAATGCAGTTTATATTTTAAATAGGATTTTAGAACTTATTAAATTAATCAGAGCTTCAATATTTTAATTCATGAATTTAGATTATATTGTATTAAACATTTAACATGACATATTATTCTATACATTAAAAGATTAAATAAAACTTAAGTAGAACTACAAACAACAACAAAAAAATTACTTTTGTTATTCATCATTTTACTAAAGTATATCATATTCTTGCATTTTCAAAAAATTCTAATTTTTGAAAATTAGTTTGATTTTTTTTTTTTTTTTTTTTTTTTTTTTTTTTTTTTATATATATATATATAACACTATTATTTCAATGCCATATTTATAGAAAGAAATCCTAATTTCATTTTTCTATTTACAAATAATAATAATTTTTCTTAGTAATGATGTATTTTTAAGATTTAAAATTATAAATTATTCAATTTGTTGATGATAGGTTTAATTTCAAAATATATACACAGACTGTAATTAAAGTGAAATTATTGAAAATAAAACTATAAATGATAAGATTGATTGTAAGTGTATTTTAGTCAATGCAATACAATAATCATGTTTTACAGACAGATTTCATGAAATCTGCCATACATTGCAATTCTGTAAATACAGTAAGATCCTGTTTAACGCGGGAGATACGTTCCAAGGAAACAAAGCGCTAAATGAAACAGTGCTAAATGAGGTCATTTTAACACACAAAATAGGTGAAACAGGACAGTGAATAAAAAATATACATAGCATTTTTTTTATATTATTTTGTAACATGCATTATTACTATTATATTACATTAATTATATACATTTTTTATTGCTAATATCAATTTGTATTCATAAATCATTCATGAAACAGTTTTTATTGCTAATATCAATTTGTATTCATAAATCATTCATGAAAAACCTTTTATTGCTAATATCGATTTGTATTCATAAATCATTCATGAAAAATATTATAGGCATTTTTATTGCTAATATCGATTTGTATTCATAAATCATTCATGAAAATACTTTAAAATTAGAAAATAAAAAGTTTTAAGAACAAAAAGTCAGCAATCAGATTGCAGTAAATTATAAACAACAAAAAAATATTGATGAAAGAAAAACGTTCTAACTTCGAGGAACTAAAGTGGCAGCATTCAGGTGAAAACTAAACTGGGATAATTGTTATTTTTATTACTGTAAAATAACATTAATGACCAATCATAAATATGAACTCTGACCGTAGCAAAATTTCATATGTACTGCACTGCACTGATATCAAACACACTGTGAGATGACATAGGAGTATCAATGCAACAAATTCCTGCAATTTCGGATTTATGTAAAAATAACGATTTGAAAAACTACGCCAAAGTGAATCAATAAAAACATAAATTCGGAAAAACGCGTTATATCGAAACAGCGTTAAACAGAGAAGCGTTAACTGGGGTCTTATAAAGGCATTAAAAATTAATTTTACAGTATGTCTGCAGAAAAACTTGTTTGAAAATATAATATACAAAATGGTATGAACTTAAAATCATTGTATTTTTATACTTATAAATACATTTATAAATTCTTTTAAATCATATATTGAAATCAAATCATCATTTGTAGGGTTTTGAAAATGGACAAATTATTATAGAAATCATGAATATCTAAAATAGTTTTTATATGAAGTAAATAAGTAATTTAAGAAAAATGTTAGTTTTTTTAAAGAAAATACGGTAAACTTGAATTAATGATAGTTGGCAGAATAATACAGTGAAAATATTTCTTCTCACCAATTTGAAAAAGTGCCACTGATTCATAGCAACTAAAACAGGAACTCAAAACTTATTGATAAACTAGTGTTGCCACTTTCTCATGTTAATTTGACTTTTTATGATGATTAGTTTGGAAAATTTTTTCTTATGGGTTGATCTATTTTAACCAAGGAATATTTCTAAAATAGTAATTGCTGAAATTTTTTTTTGGTATATTAAAACAAATTTAATTCTTTATAAGTGTTTGCATTGTGAGGAAGTAAGTATAATTTTCATATCTGTATTGTACGGTAAGACCCCGTTTAATGCGGGAGATACATTCCATAATATAGAAACGAAGCACTAAATGAAATAGTGCTAAACGAGGTCATCTTAACACACACACAATGGGATAGGTGAAACAGGACAGTGAATAAAAAACATATGTACCATTTTATTTTGTAACATATATTAATACTATTGTATTATATTACTTATAGGCATTTTTTTATTGCTAATATCGATTTGTATTCATAAATCATTCATACAGTTTTTATTGCTAATATCAATTTGTATTCATAAATCATTCATGAAAAACCTTTTATTGCTAATATCGATTTGTATTCATAAATCATTCATGAAAAATATTATAGGCATTTTTATTGCTAATATCGATTTGTATTCATAAATCATTCATGAAAATAAAAAATAATCAAGTAAATAATTTATGTTTGTGATGAGGAAGGATTCTTCCTCATTTGACATTTTTTGCTTTATCGTTAAGAACTCATCTAAGATGAGGAAGGTTCTTTCTCATTTGATACTTTTGTTTTTTCATTAAGCATGATGAAGAAGGTTCTTCTCATTTGATACTTTTTGTTTTTTTGTTAAGAATCATCTAACAAAAGATGAAGAACTTCCTCATTTGACACATTTTGTTTTTTGCTAAGTCATCTAACATCCTTTGCAAGTATCTTTCAATCAGCAAGCAACTGTCGATAGCAAGACATTGCATCCATGACACTTCTTCTTGCCTTTGAACTTTTATAAAAATTTGATCATTTTGTATAAACTGATTCATAATTTCCGTAATAGTGGCTAAACTTGTTTTGACAAAAATATCAATGAAAGAAAAATGTTCTAACTTCAAGGAACTATAGTTTGAAGCGGCAGAGTAAGCCACATTGACCATATCGAACTATAGTTCAAAGTGACAACATTCAGGTTAAAACTAAAATGGGATAATTGTTATTTTTATTACTGTAAAATATAACATTGATGAGTGATCATAAATATGAATTGTGACCGCAGCAAACTTTCATATGTACTGCACTGCACTGAAATCAAACGCTCTGTGAAAGGCCATAGAAGTATCAAAACAACAAATTCGTGCGATTTCGGATTTATACAAGTATAACGGTTTGAAAATCTCCACCAAAGTGAATCAATAAAATATATAGAATTTGAAAAAACTGTTATATTGAAACAGCGTTAAACAGAGCAGCATTAAGTAGTGTCTTACTATATTTAAAAAATCTTGATTATAAAAAGTACTGATCTTTTTCATCATATTTATGTTTGATATTTATTGTTTTTAGTCTAAATTTATGCAAGATGTTAAATGAATGGACTTAAATGCATTTTAGTTGAATATCAAAATAAAACAAAAATTGAAATCAACAATGAAATGCATTTAATAAAAGTTAAGAAAAATAAACTTATACTACACATGTTGATCAAAGCATTTAATATTTCAACTTGATTCAATCATTTTTAATATAGTGTAAGTTTATTTTAAATATTAAAATATGCATTGATTTCAGTTTTATCCATTTTTTTTTTAAGAAATTAATCCATACATATAAAGAGCAAATTCACTTCTGATAAATGAACTAGCAAAATCAAACTTTTATTTAAAAAAATTCATGATTAGAACTTTATTAATTTATCAATATATGGGATTGAGGGAATTGATAACTTTGAAAAGCAAATGAATTACAATAATTTAGAGGAATGAAGATTAAAAATATCACATATGATGATTATCTATTAATGAATACCAATGTTTTAAAATTTTAAAACACTTAAATCTACATTGGAACATGGACAGAGGATTTAAAAAAAAATTTAATACAGCTTATGTTTTAAATTCATCAAAATTATTTAAAAAGGAAAAGATTACGTAGTGTACATATATTTTATATATAATTTTTTTAGATTTAGAATACTGTATATAAACATTTCGAACACACAAGCACACACTTTCTCTTAAATGAAACATTTGGGAATAAGGATCTGATATATAATTCTTACTAAAATTGCTCTCATAACATTCTTTACCCATCATTCTTAAATAAATTTTCTTAATTTTTTAAAATTTAAACAATACTTCAATAGGTAAATAATAAACATTGATCCTTGTTATGAATAGCCTTATTCTGTAAATTTATTTTTATTCTTGCTAACAAATTTTTGCAACTTTTATTTGAACTCATGTAATTCAATATATATATATATATAATATAAACTAAAAATTTGGCATTATAAAGAAATTACTTAATTCAGTAATAAATTCATACATAATACAGCATTATAGTGGTGCCTTAGTTAACGACGGCCTCGGTTAACAGCGTGCTTGGTTAACGACGAATGGCTGTAAGAAAAAATGTCTTGGTTAACGACGCAGTTGGTTGGTTATGTGAACTTCAGATAAAATAGAGCTTATAAAATGCTCGTCACGCACGTGATTCGTTAGCTCAATTTTTTTTTTATCACAGTCAATTCAAATCTGACAATATCATTATTAAAATTAATACAATTATAATCATATAAAAATATATTTAAATAAATGATAATTAACATATAGTAACGAAAACAAATTATTTAATTAAAAATAGACGTGCAACAGTTCACTAGTTTTTAGTTTCTTAAAGATGATTTCTAGACGATTATTATTATTAAATTCTGCGAACAAAGTCTGATTCTATTGTTGACTTGACGCCTACAAATGGTGTGACATCGCAGTTTCGGATTCCATTAGAAGAAAGCGTCTGTCCGAGATCTACAGTTCATATAGACTAGCGTTTCCCGTATTCCGCGGAACACAGTTTGGGAAACGCTAAAATTATATAAGCCTCATATGATTTTAAATGAATACTATATTAAAATGTGCCAAGTTAAAATTGGAGTGGCTAGTTTATTTTACTATTTTCATGTGTTTTATTTTACATAATTACAATTTGATAATAAATATTTGTTTTGTTTTCCTAATTCTTATACTTACTTGCCTAATTTATTTATTATTAATATCTACCTATACTGTAAAATAACTAAGGTATTCCGTAAAAATTTCAGTATTTGTGAAGAGTTCCGTCATAGAAAAAGTTTGGGAAATGCTGATATATAATGACAATAAATCAGCGAGTGCGTGTCACTGTTCGTTTGCCATAAAAGGCAAAATCAAATCTTATTTGTATAATAATCGTTGAATCTATAAGCTGCTAATCAGTATTTACGGGTTCGTTTAGATCGGAAGAGCGGTTCAGCAGGAATGCCGAGTTAATCAGTATTTACAGGGTCGTTTGTCAGAAAACTCCGAAGTGAGCCCAATTTTCCTTCTGATGAAGATTGATAATTAAAAACTGTTTCCACGAACAATTCATTTTATTAATGTTAATTTTTTTGTAGCAAATATAATAAATAAATGATATTTTCCATATTTTTAGGACATTTTAAATGAGTTTTATCTGCATTTTTAATATTTACTTGTTTTTTCAGTATTTACTATAGTTGTGGGGAGGAGCCGGAACGAATTAATTTTCAATTAAATCTTATGGGGAATCGCGCCTTCGATAATGACGGTAATCCGTTCCAGGATTACAGTCGTTATTGAAGGCACCATTGTAAATGCTAGTTGTTAAAAAATTGATATTTCTATTCAGTTATATGTTTGTGCTTTGACCATCTCCTAAATGGTCAAAGCTACCACTATCAATATTTGCATAATTTTCTGATTATCAAATTTAAATAACTGACTTATTTTTTTTTTAGACTAAATATTTTGTGCACACATTTATAATTGGGAATAACAGATTAAATTTGACATTATTTTGATTTGTTACAAATTAAATCAAATATAGGTAGGCCTCGAATAGTGCGAATAATGGGTCCCACGGATTTCTCGCATTATTCGAAGTATTAACTATATGTAAAATATGATAATTGGTTCTTGCTTTGTGAGATTCCGGCCATTAGCTAACTTCATAATGAATAACCACAATAAACTTAACACTAACTGTTTAAGAAATAAAAGGTTCCGGCCATTAGCCAACCTCACGATGAATAACCACAATACTAACTTCCGGCCATTAGCCAACCTCACGATGAAAAACTATAATACTGACTGTACAAGAAATTGGCCATTAGCCAATCTCACGATGAATAACCACAATACTAACTTTTTAAAAAATATTTATTTTCGTATTTTACATCGTCGTCATCATCTAAATTAATAACTTACCAGGAATTGCGTCTCATAACATCAACAAACCAACCGCCAAATCAACAACAAAATAGAAAGCAGAAGTTGAGCGCCGCTTTTATGTCACTCAATCACATCCATATTTTGCTGTAGCGTAATCATTAACCTCTACTTTTTTCGTTTCCTGTTTTATCATGAAAAGTGTTCTTCCTTTTATCCATCTTATTTTTTTTATTTCCTGTTTTATCGTCAAAAGTGTTCTTCCTTTTATCCATGTTCTAGCGTAATCACTAACCTCTTCTTTTTTGTTTCCTGTTTTATCATCAAAAGTGTTCTTCCTTTTATCATTATGATACTTTTTAAAAGAGAAAATTCTCTATACTGTAATATGTATATGGTAACAAAGCTGAATAATAGTAATGTTAAATAGCTAACGGAAAAAAAGGCCATCATTCTGGTGTTTACACCCCTTCAAAGCCAAGTGACTGTTCTTGGACTGCTGCTCGTCCGGTTTTTTAACCGAAAATTAACATTAATTTGTTAATTGACATCATAAAATGGGATGGACCTTTGTTAGTAAGACTGATCTATGCTTACAACTTGCATTAAAATGGACCTTTGTTAGTAAAACTGGTCTATGCTTACAACTCGCATTAGACCGAAAATTAACATTAATTTGTTAATTGACATCATAAAAGGGGATGGACTAAACGAAAATTAACATTAATTTGTTAATTGACATCATAAAAGGGGACGGACCTATGTTAGTAAGACTGGTCTATGCTTACAACTCGCATTAATCGAATATAACTTTAATTTGTTAATTGACATCATAAAAGGGGACGGACCTTTGTTAGTAAGATAATTTGTTAATTGACATCATAAAAGGAGGCGGAGCTTTGTTAGTAAGATGGTCTATGCTTACAACTCGCATTAATTGAATATTTGCTCTCACTAACTGATCGTAAAAGGAGGCGGAGCTTTGTTAGTAAGACTGGTCTATGCTTACAACTTGTATTAATCAAATATTTAGATAATAAGACTGATCTATGCTTATAACTTGCATTAATCAAATATTTGCTGTTATCATTAATTTGTTAATTGACATCATAAAAGGGGATGGATCTTTGTTAGTAACTTTAATTTGTTAATTGACATCATAAAAGGGGACGGACCTTTGTTAGTAAGATAATTTGTTAATTGACATCATAAAAGGAGGCGGAGCTTTGTTAGTAAGATGGTCTATGCTTACAACTCGCATTAATTGAATATTTGCTCTCACTAACTGGATCTATACTTACAACTTGCATTAATCGAATATTTTCTTGCACTAAGTGAAAAACATTATGCTTACAACTCGCATTAATCGAATATTTGCTCGCACTAAGTGAAAAAAAAAGGTATCATTTTTATAAGTTTACACTTAGTGTTTCTGATTTCCCGGCCTTTGAATCATTTTTATAAGTAGCACTAATCGAGGCCTACCTGTATTTTTGCATATCATTTTCTATTCGAATATCGCATTATTCGAACTCGCACTAATCGAGGCCTACCTGTACCTATTTTTTGTTTTTTAATAATCATATTTACCTAGCTCACTTTTAAATTATTTTTATGCAAATTATAGCAGGCCCTTAACATTTGCAAATTCAGTACTCTCTACCTAAACCATAAAACTCAACTTTGTTGATCCAACAAAGTTTATCAGATGTATAAATTTATTCATATTTTCATTGAGTTTCCTAGTTTTTAGATTAAGAATTATCGTATCATAGTGTAAGGCATGATGCATTTTGAAACTTTCATATTAGTAAGGGTAGTATAAATCAAATCATCAGAGGAAAAAAAAATTTGCAAATTTCTACTTTTGTGATGGTATTTGTAAAATATCACTTACAAATATTGAAGGGCTGGTGCATTATAACAACACTAAATATGGATATATAAAAATTACAATTATTTTTAATAATTAAAACACATGTTAAATTGAATTTTAAACCCTGACGATGATGATGATTACTATTAAATCTTTAATTTCATTTCAAATTTTATTATATATAAAAATTTTATTTCAACAGAATAGAATTCAGATCAAAAATAGTTTTTACAAACTAGAGAGAAAAGCCTTTAGGAAAAAATCCTATAAGTTTGCTTAACACATTTTTCATAGAAATGTTAAATAAACCATTCATATTTAAAATCCCATTTTATAGGGAAGAATCACGCGAGATTCATTCCTTTTTGCAAAATACTGTATCTTAATATTAAATTTTGAACAAGTCACTTAGTTGCATTTAGTAATCATATCTTTATTAATGAATTATTTGCCATCTATTTTACTGGGAATAATGCTAGTCATATTATTTCAAATACTAGAAAAATTCATATCACAAAACAATTGAATTTAATATATAAAATTAATAGAACTGGGTTTGTACATGAAGTATTCCTAGGGAAAGAATTCAGGAATATTACTCTTGAATTCTTATCTGGGTTCATTGCCATCTGCAAAGCAATTCATACCAAGTTACTATAGTTACTAAATTTAATGAAAGTATTATTATTCAAAATTCTATCTGCATAACTTTTTCTGAATTCAAGAATTAATTGCATGTGATTTATTTTAATTCAAAATCACTTCAAATGTTGAAAATGCGACATAGATAGCAACTTCTTAATACAGAATAAAAATATTGTATCAATACAGTAAAACCTCTCTTTGCTGGACACATTTGGTTCCTTCACCATTTGTTCAATTTAGAGAGGTGTCCAACATGAGAGATTCATAAAATCAAAATTTTTTCTAAGCATACTAAATGCTAATAAAACTAATAAAATTAAACACTAATATTTCAATCCTTCAGAGAAATCTATAAGGAAACCTAGCTTTTTAAAAACATTTCTGTATAGTTAATTGTTAAAATTTCTTGTCATGCAACATAAATCCATCTCACTGCATCCAGAATAGTAAATGATCAGCAACTCGCTTCTTTTGGTCTGATGTCAGTTTATTTGATTTTCTTTTACCGCTTTTTAAGATCTCTAACGTTATAATCTTTGATTTTCTTTTACTGCTTTTTAATGTCTCTAAGGAAAGCTTATCAAGCAACAGAAGAAACAGCACACAATTCTCAAAGAACATCTATACTTGTACATATTATAAATCTGAAATGCCTGAGCACACGTGTACACTTATAACACGAGAACGGCTGAATGGATTTTTATGAAACAACTTTTGTCTGTTAGGGGATTTAGGCAGGGAGGCTTTAAGATAGGTATTGATTATTAGAAATTTGTTTTTTTAATTATAATTGGCGTAAATTACTAGATAAAGATCAAAGATGGAAGATCAACGTTATTTGAACCACCTCATTGGGTTACAGTGACCACGTGACATGTTAGCTGACAATATCATTAGATTACTAAGATCGTCTGCTTAGTAACTGAGCAGTCTCATTGGATCATAATGACCATGTGATTGTTGCAAGTGACCCCAATGAGACTTCTCAGTTACTAAATTAATGGCAGATATTGAGAACTGTGTTATATATTATTTCATTTAACTATTGAACTTCAGATTTTATATTGAATTATTTTTAAATCTTTCTCTAATTTTCTATTGATTATAGCTTACATTACTTTATTTAGCCTAATATACTTAAGTTAAACTTTGATTAGGCTTAGTGACCACGTGGTACTTATGTTAAACTTTGGTTAGGCTTAACGATCACGTATTATTCGCAGATATGATTATTAGAGATATCTAATCTATATTATATTATATATAATATATATAAATCTAAATACCTGTGCCTGTATGTTCAATTATAAGGCAAGATAACGGGCATTAGGAAATTCAGCCTAAGATTGTCACTATCATTACCACGTGTAGAGAAACGGAACCGTCATTGCCATAGCCACGCAACAATTTGACTTACAATAATACAATTTTATAAAAATTACTGAATTATTTATGCTGTTACTGATTTATTATTTAATCTATTATTTTTTTTAATCAATGATTATTTTATTTAGTGATTTTCATTATTGTAAGTTTTATTAAGTAGAATAATCTGCATTTGAGATTAATTCACGTATTTTTCGATGCTCTTGGTTCGAGACTATAACTTATTTCTAATGCCCCTTAAGATTGTCACTATCATTACCACGTGTAGAGAAACGAAACCGTCATTGCCATAGCAACGCAACAATTTAACTTACAACAACAGAATTTTATAAAAATTATCGAATTATTTATGCTACTACTGATTTATTATTTAATCTATCATCTTTTTCAATCACTGATTATTTTATTTTTTCATGTAAGTTTTTATTATGAAGAAGAATCTGTATTTGAGACTAATTCACGTATTTCTTGATATTCTTGGTTCGAGATTATAACTGTTGTTTCACGTGTTTTGATATAACGTTTTTGTATATATTACAGTTGTATAAATTTCATAATGCTACGAAAAAGAAAGAACACTTTAGGTGAATTAACTCCCGGTGCTAAACGAATGCGTTTAACTCGGGAAAATGAAACATTAGAAGATTGAGCAAATCGACAGAATTCTAATAGAGAAAGAAAGTTAAAGAAGTGAACATTCGAAAAGACACATATTTCAAATAGAAAACGTATCTGTACGGGAAAGATCATCTAAAAAATTATAATTTAAGAGAAAGAGAAACTTAAGTAACACACCATGAATTGCCCGAGCAACGCCGGGCACGGGTATGCTAGTTTACGATATTTTTTTCTTCAATTAATTTGTGTCCTCCTTTTCATTGTAAAAAAGTTGGTCACCTTATTGATATACATGGCATTTTAAGACTTAGTGAATCGACTGTGCGGACAATTCGTGACAATGCAGAAACAATTCGTAAAACAGCTGTTGTCAACTAACTTGAGTGTAACCAGAGTGACGAAGTCTCGTCCGGAGGCGATGGAAAGAATGGAAAAAATGCTAAGTTATTGGATTGAGCACCACAATCAACAACATATGCCTGTTTCTGTAGCTACTATTCAAACCAAGGCAAGAAGCCTGTACGCTGATCTGACGAAAGAGGAGGAGGATGTGGCATCTTTCGCAGCTAGTTCAGGTTGGTTTGATCGATTCAAAAATCGTTTCGGCTTCCATAACATAAAAATGACAGGAGAGGCAGCTGCAGCAGACCATGTAGGAGCGGACGAATTTAAGAAAAAGTTCAAAGAATTTGTTGAAGCTGAAGGTTATACACTAAAACAGGTGTTTAACCTGGATGAAACAGGATTATTCTGGAAACGAATGCCAAATCGCACGTTCATTTCCATTGAAGAGAAAACTGCACCTGGGTTTAAAGCAGCCAAAGATCGATGCACACTTCTTTTAGAAGGAAATGCTTCCGGAGATTGCAAATTAAAACCACTCATGCTATACCATTCACAAAACCCGAGAGCATTGAAAAGATACGATAAGGACAGTCTGTGTGCTCATTGGAAGTCGAATAAGAAGAATTGGATGACATCATCAATTTTCTGTGATTATTTTACTAAAGAACTATAAAACAGGAGTTGAAGACCTACTGTGAGAAAGAAAAAATCCCATTTAAAATTCTCCTACTCCTTGATAATGTCCTCGTTTTAAGCTTCTCTTTCACAAATTCTTTTGGTTTATCTCCTATAAACCTAAATAAAATTTAAGATTTTATTTCCACTAATAACAATTAGATGACAAAAGTAATATTACCAGAATTAAAAAAAAATTTTATTACAGTCAGCTAATCATTTAGACTGCAATTCCCGAGATTCAGTTGCCAACGCTTCAGAGGGTTTGCAAAAAAAACGCATTTATTGAAGCGCACTAATCAAATTTGGCACCTCATATATTAAGGCAGGGGTATCAAACTGACGGCCCTCGAAGTGATTTTTTGTGGCCCCCCAACGCTCTTAACTAAAACGAAAATGAGAACAATATGTTATGAAATAATAGGAAGTAATTCTCGCTTCATAGCTATGTCATATATTATGATGCACTAGTTTGATTTTAATGAAATTTATTGTACTAGTTTTTTTCGATTTGCCTTATCGGACATATACGTACAAATGGCTTTCGGATTGGTGACACAAACTCAGCGCTTTCTTACAAGAACTAAATCGTTTTGTGCAAAATTTCTTACCAAAAAACAAAAAGTCATAAATGAGAACTTGTATTTTTTTGGATATCAAATACAATAATCAAGTTCCAAACAATCCCTCTTCGATGGACGTGCTAACGGGCTTGTTAAAGATTTATTTGTTGTGTTATTAACTTATATTAAAAAATGTAAGTAGTTATGGATATTTGAATTTATAAAATTTTAATTGAAAGCTTTTGTGTTTGTACAGAAAATGTGACCTTTGATGTTTAATAGAAAATTGGATTGACAACGAGTAATTAAATTAAAAAACATGCATAATGCATAATTAAAAGCAATTACGTAGTAATTATATATTTTTGCAATATGTTCACAACGAGTAATTAAATTAAAAACCATGCATAATGCATAATTAAAAGCAATTACGTAGTAATTATATATTTTTGCAATATGTTCATTTGATTATACAATGTTTTTAATTAGCCTATCTATATTTCTGAATCCTTACTCTAAATGTAATTAAAAAAAATTTAAATGTGACGTGGCCCGCGGAAATCTTACAGGCTCATTAAATGGCCCTTGAATAGAGTTTGACACGCCTGTATTAAGGGATAGTCTCAAATTTTTTTGTGCACTAATCAAAACCGCATTATTCAAACCCGCACTAATCAAGGGATTCCCTGTAGTGTGTCGTCATTATATATAAAGCTGAATATTGTATTTTTCAAAACTTTTCTCTTTTTGCAGTTATCACATTAAATGACTGAACATTTTCATTTCATGAAATAAGACCCAAGGATTGTATTTTGGGAAGCACATGTTAATGTTATGCTGATATATGGATGTGAAGATTTCATATTTCTGATTGTAATGAAATATAAAATTATTAAACATTATATATAATAGGTCCTCATTTAGCTATTATGTCACAAGCAAAAACTAAATTAAAAATTTTAAGACAGTGAAATGAAGTAAAGCCTCCCCCCCTTTTTTTACCTTTCCTTTCCTAATAGAAAATGAGATGGTAGCCTTATAATTTTAGAAAGCAAAGTAAACCATACTTTATATGAACACTAAAGTATATAATATGGTCTATGATTAGTATATTAATTAAACTATACAGTACACAGGATATTTGACTTGGATGCAAACAATTTAACTTTCCATTCAAAAGCCCCAGGATCAAATTAGGAATCCACCCTTGAAAAATTTATATGCTAAGTTAATGTAGTGTATATTAATGTAAAATATATAAAGTGGATTCCGCTTAATTGGGACACGTCGGGACTAAACCGTTTTGGTCCAATTAAACGAAGTAATAATAAATTCTAAAATAAAATATGTAATTCGTAGGTAAATAAATAATAGGCAAAAAATAATAATTAGATACCTATTTTAATGCTTTATTAAAATAGGTACCTTAATTATTAGCTTTTTACCGATCTCCTCTGATTTCGTCTTCAACACTGGGTCGCTGATATTCACGCCTCGCCCGCTAATTACATAAAACTATTGATCTAATGCTTCTTCGACTTCTGGATCCTTTCCATCACGCTTGCTAATTATAGAAAATCATTGATCTAATGCTTCTTCGACTTCTGGATCCTTTCCATCACGGCTTTCTTATGGACAGTTCCTGGAATTTCTTTCTGTTATGCCCACTTCTTGCACAGTTGCTTTGATCTTCTGGAATTTCTTTCTGTAATGCCCACTCCTCACACAGTTGATTTTCTTGTTAGAATTTCTTTCTGTAATGCCCACTTCTCACGTAGTTGATTTTCTTGTGACTTCTGGATCCTTTCCATCACGCTTTCTTTTGGATGTTCCCGGAATAGATCCTTTCCATCACGTTTTCTTTTGGATGTTCCTGGAATTTCTTTCTCTTTTCCATCACGCTTTCTTTTGGATGTTCCCAGAATTTCTTTCTGTAATTCATCACACTTTCTTTTGAATGTTCCTGGAATTTTTTTCTGTAATGCCCATCCTCACGCAGTTGATTTTATTGTTGTAGGAGACGCGCTATGGTAGATTTTGCTTTCTTTTCGATGTTTCTGGAATTTCTTTCTGTAATGCCCACTCCTTGCTAATTATAGAAAATCATTGATCTAATGCTTCTTCGACTTCTGGATCCTTTCCATCACGGCTTTCTTATGGACAGTTCCTGGAATTTCTTTCTGTTATGCCCACTTCTTGCACAGTTGCTTTGATCTTCTGGAATTTCTTTCTGTAATGCCCACTCCTCACACAGTTGATTTTCTTGTTAGAATTTCTTTCTGTAATGCCCACTTCTCACGTAGTTGATTTTCTTGTCGGATTTTCTTTCTGTAATGCTCACTCCTCACGCTCGTTTTCTTGTTGTAGGAGACCCGCTATAGTAGATTTTTGTTTATTTCAGCGAGTCTACGATGGCTTGTATTAAATGGCTGGCTTTTCTATGGTAGATTTTGGTTTATTTCAGAGAGTCTACGATAGCTTGTATTAAATGGCTGGCTTTTAATTTTACCAGCCAAGCAATTTTACATAAAAGTGTAAAATCATTTCTTGACATCTTGGCAAAGGTTTAAAAAATTTAAATAAAATCGACACTTTAAATGAAGATCGCGTGGTACAGTAACGGGTACAATTGTCGCCTTACCGAAGCACGGCGAAAGTGGTACACATCGAAAGCAGGGGCTAAAACACGCAAAAAATCCCTAGTGAACCAAGGGTCAAAGATCAAACGTTTGAGATATAGACCTGCAAAGTTCTGTTTATTGCAAATGGCGTATGTGGACGAGTTCCCTAGTGAACCAAGGGTCAAAGATCAAACGTTTACGAGATATAGACACTAGTGAACCAAGGGTCAAAGATCAAACGTTTACGAGATATAGACCCGGCGAGTTCTGTTTATTGCAAATGGCGCAAGTAGTTTGGCGTTGTGCTTGACCTCGCTGCGATCTGCGACGAGATGCGTCCCGTTCCCGTGCTCCACTACCTCTGCCGCTAGATGCCTCTGTATCTCGTAAACGTTTGACCATCCCTAGTCCATTAGGGATTTTTTGCGTGTTTCGGCCCCCTTTCGATGTGTACCACTTTTGCTGTGCTTTGGTAAGGCGACAATTGTACCCCTTAGGCCGGCCGCAAACTAGTCGATATTGCAGCAATCTGGTCGCATTCGATGTCATACTAAAATCGTACATACAACTTGTCATTGCATACTCATTGCAGCGACATCGTCACCTCCGACGATAAAGAGACGGAGCGAGCAACTTTCCTAACATAAAACATGTTAGATATTTGGTGCAATGGCATATGCTTAAACGTAAAAATTATTCAAATAAAAAAAGAACAAGTCATTTTATATTAAATATTCAATTAAATCTTGTAAAAAACGAAAATTCTCAATCTGATCTTTCAATTTATAGAAGTTTTCCAGAAATTCTATTTGTTTATACAGAATAATGTTGATCATCAATATTGATAGTGTGAAATAAATATATATAATGGAGAAAAGTTTTATAAACAGAATACATCAATTTTGATGATCAGCATTATTATAATGAAAAAATGTAAAGTATTTACATAAGAAATTTAGATAAAGTTTAAATAAAGAAAAGTGATCAAAATAGCTCAATAAATCGTAAATTAACAGCAAATTGATATAAATACAAAATATTTTATAAAAACAAATAATCAAAACAAAAAACTGCAATACTAAGGTAATGCTTTCCAAAACAGTAGCAGCGCGATTAACGCCACTAGTGTTCGCGGCTACGCCCACAACTATAAATAGTAACAGCGATGTCGTCACATTTGAATGCGCGCTAAATTTAAAAAGATAATTGGTTTCTGTAGGACTCCACTGATTTTTTACGGAGAAACTAAAAAGTCAATGGAAAATTGAATTAATGCAAAATAAAGGAATGAAAAAGTTAGAAAGGTACAGAATTTTTGAGAATTTTTGCATGATTTTGAAAATTTTCACAAAGCACAATAGATGGGGGCAGAGTCCCTTAGACGCCATATCTTTAGGGGCGGGTTAAGAAATTTTTTTGGGAAAAAACCTCGGCTTATACACGAGTATATACGATGAGTTAATTAATTAATGAAAATTTGCACAATATTTCGTTTTTTTTATCAATAATTTTTCAAAATATTATCCAATTTTCTTCATTCGTATCTTATTTTATTTGGAAGACTTGTCTCTATCTAAAAGTACCAAAGATATTTTTGGATTGCTATGATTTCATATAAAATATCGTGTTTTTTCCAATCTTATATAACGAACAATAAGTTATGAAAGAAATAAAATTCAAAAAAATATTTCACATCATTAGAATGATGATAAAAAAATGTAAAAAACTGTAAAAATTTCAAAAAATTTTGATGAAAATTAAGCGAGATTTTATAATTTTAATTTTTTGCTTATAAATTAGGCTTATTATGCAAACATTGATGGATTTTATCAGGTTACAGAATAAGCACAGAAGTCAACTGGACAGCCCCATTGTAAAACCAGTCACTTCCATCTTGGAGGATCTGGATTCTATGCTTCCAGTTTTTTAGGAGGGGTTCCAGTAGTTAACTAAAATTAATCTAATAAGCATATAAAACATGTACATATGATGATGCAAGTATCTCTACAGGGTCGTGCAGATAAATCTGGACAAATTTATCGCACGAATTTTCGCTATTTCTGTTTTGGCGGGAATTTGGCTATACTTGCACGTGACACGGTAGTGACCTTGGTAGAGAGTAGGCATTCACAAAATGGCCGCCAAGTCATCAGCACGTGCAGAGCACGATCGGAAAGTGGCTATACTCGATTCTCTTCGCGCCGGAAAGTCGCCACGAGAAATAATCGAGTAGTTCGGTTACAAAAAGACGCAGGTTTATGACCCAGCGAAGAAGTTCAGGGAGTCTGAGACGGAGGAAGTTATTCCTGACCGGGTCAGACTAAGAGGAGTGACGAATTTGTTGCTGATTTGTCGCTGATTTGGATCGAGTGGCGATTTGTCGCCAATTTGGATCGAGTGGCAATTTGTCGTCTCAGTCGCCCATACCATTGGTCGCCCGAGTTGTGGCCTCCCTCAAGCTCCTACTGCAATCCCCTCGACTATTACGTGTAGGGG
>AYEL01062745.1:0-13720 GCA_000484575.1 Olivierus martensii
TTTTTTCTTTGGTCAACATATTAGTTTGTGTTTAAATTTTAAACAATGCAATTAAAATATAAACGGTTTAAACATTTTCCAGACAAATGTGCAATATGGTGATGTGTTTATCTGAGGTTCGAAAAGATGCTTTAAAATTTAAAAAATAAATTTTCTGACTTCGCTTTATTATTTATTTTAAGTTTGAATAAACTAGATAATACATAATAATTTCTTTTTTACATTTATTAAACTCCGTATTTGATAAAATCTTTAAATATTTTCTAATATTGATAGGTTTAAACATCTTTCGGAAAACAAAACATAAAAGCATTTAAGAAATTCCATATAACTGCGTCATTATATATCAGCATTTTTTTAAGAATTACTATCGAGTATTGGTCTCTTTATCCACCCTTTTATCCGATAAGCTAGTATTATCTAGCTACACTGTGTTTTACAATGGACAAAATTCACGTGACGTCATGGTCACGTGTTTTAGTGAAAAAGTCTAATTTGTGCTAGTTTATTTATTACATTTAAGAAAAAAAGCAAAATATAATTTTATCATCATTTCTAATAGCATTAAGTAATTTCATTTTTAAAGTTACCGGTACTATTTACTCTAATATTATAATTTATATAAGCCTTGAATTTTTATTATATATTTAATGGATATCACTTCCAGATATATGTAGTTCATTACATTATAAGGATTTTAAAATTTTCAATTTAAATCGTATTTATTGTTAAAAATATAAGAAACTGCATTTTTACAGAAAATAATAGAAAGTATGAATAAAATTATTGATCAAATCAGGCATTCCAATTTGTTATTTTCTGATGATGATTAAGTTAACTGGTGAGAAAATTTAGTGATATAATAAAGTAATTTTGTTCTATTAAACATTTGATCTTCATTAATAGTATGAATACAATATATATTATTCATATTATTAACAATCATAAACCAAATTTTCCATTAATAATGAACAAGAAGCTAAATATCTTTCTACTGTATTATAAGGTTACCGAAATTTCCTAGCTAGGTAAAATATGATCCAAATAAACCCAAATATAATTCAAAATTGCTATGAACTTCAAATGTGCAGAAATAAATATATTACAATTGATGTTTAACTCATAGCCCACAGTTACCCAACTGTGAGATTGTTCAGACTAAACCAAAATAAAATGCCATTATTAGAAACCAGAATGTTTTCTGTAAATGGTGTAAACTACATGAAAATAATTTCCATATGTAGATACTCTTCAAGTATATAATTAGCTATTATCTACAGCTTTTGGCATTATTACCGTAAATAACATAAACTTCAAATACACCGAAAACGTATGTTTCAGGATTATGACTTTGATACACCTCTTTGTCACTCTTGTTTTATTCAATAGCGAGTGGTATAACAACTTATCTCTTGGTTGCGCATATAATATTAGTGATAATATGCACCATTTTTGTTTCATTAATAACAAAATAGGTTAATACATTATTAATAATACAAAACAACCCTACAGAACATCCAAAGTCATCTTGCAGACAAAAAAATTAACACGTGTAATTAAAATTACCCACCCCCGTTGCTATGACATAAGTTAATGGAATCACCCGATACTCGGAGAGTTCGAATGATTTGCCTGAACTGATGAATCACATTGCTTTGAACTATTGGAAGGAAGCCGAACACCTTCCGCTTAGGTACAAAACTTTATGGAACAGACTGTACCTGTCATTAGATCTAGTAAACAACTGCAGCTAGCCACGATTTTATGTACCATATGCTGTCCAGATTACTTTAAAAATCAAAACTGTTCAAATCAAATAATTTTTTTATCTTTATTTTTATTTTAAAATGGCAATATAGTACTTATCTGGTCTCAACGGAATTGGGTAATAATGTACTGAATATGTTTGTTATTTTCTTTCAAACATTCACATATTTAAAAATATTAAATTTGAAATAAATTCTTATTAAATCTGATTTTGTTCTTTTTTTTCATTTTTGTTTAGTAAAGGATCTATGCAAAAGAACACTGTATAACATTAAAAATGATACGCATGATTTAAATTATGCTTCGTTCGACATACGTTTAAAGCTGGGTTCACATTACGACCGACTGGTCCGACTTGAGCAATTCTATGTCACGTTTCCATAGCAACAGCAGTTGGTAGTCGGTCCAGTCATATGACCAACTAAGTTTCGCCTGGTTGAATATTTGAAATCTAGTTGCCATGGTCTGCCAACAATAACCAATCGGAGTGCTTTCTGAACAGCCAATCGTATTTTCTTTCATTGGCGTGTAGTTCGTGATGTTTAATCACAATCTTTGCTGATAAAGATTTTTATCGAAGAATTAATAAATGAAGTTCGGCAGTATCCTTCGATATATGATATACGCGCCATGATGATTTTCTGATTGTAAGTGTATTTATTTATTTATTGAAACTTTAAATATATACATATACTGTAAATAAATTATTATAATACAAACCAATATCAATTTAAACTAAACTTAGATTCAAATTCACGGGAATAGAGGGCTGAACAAGGTATAAAATTTATCAGATGATGATTCGTTGTATTATCAAAATATAACAATGGCTCCAATTAGCTAATACAAAACGTCATTAGACAGTCGGCAGTGTAATGTGAACTGTTTGGCCCAAAGTCGGTCCAATCACTCGTAGTGTGAACCCACCTTAACTTGGTTTAACAAGTAGATGATGTCGTTTCCTCCTACTTATGACATCATTTCCTACTTATAATATGAACGACGGTTTAGACGAACAAATTTTGTCAGTCCCATAAGATTCGTCTTAATGAGGTTCGACTGTACTTGCTTAAGTTCTCATGGCTGTAAAAACAATCATAACTTAATTATGCACAAAGTATTTTTCTTCATTAGATTTTTGGAACTGTGAGTGCAGGGAATTACATGCAATAGAAATCGTAAGTGGTGCATATGGGTGAAAATCAAATTTTCTGTTAACAAAACGTAAGCTTGGATGTAAGTTTGAGCAGTTGTTAAACAGGTAGGTTGTTAAGTGAGGAGTATCTGTACTTATTTTATACTTATGAAAAATTTACAAAAATTATGACACATCAAATGACAGATGAAGAAATGGCATTTTCAAACTACAGTCAAAGCATCTGGATAATTGCTAAAATCCAATAATAAAAACTGCAATGAACAAATCCTTAACCATAATTTAAGTAAATTGTTTGGATTGGCTGTGTGGAAATGCTTTAGTTTTCCACTCTGAAGGATACAGATTTGATTCTTGGGTCCCATCCTTTGGAAAATTTATTTATGGGATCTGGGCCCAACTGTTCGATTCCCATCTTCCACAATCTGGTGACCCCTCTGCAGGGTGGATAGTTTGTGGCAGGATTCGTTTTGCCCCATCACTTATTACTATACCTTACTGGAAAGTGGCAACATCTGTTAACATAGAAAAGCTTAAGTAAATCAAATGATGAATTTTATGAGATAATTTCTCCTAAAAGCAAGAATGAATTCTCTTTATTCCGAATATTGAAACCATTTCTACTTCTAAATAATGCTGTGTTTATTTATTTTCATCTCTTTATTCCTTGCTTGATGATGTTATTCCTTATTCGAATCAAAGTCCAAGAATTTCCTTGTGGGTTCAATAAATATAATATCCTCAATAAATTTTGAAATTGTCATGATCTGATCTCTGGCTTAGCATAAAATCAAATTTTCTAAGCATACTTTGCTTCTGCATTTCAGTAAGATCATTGAATTTGAGATCTTCATTATGAGAGTTAAGCATTTCAAGATCAATTTTAGATATAATTTCCAAATCAATATATTTTCTGCCATTTGGAGTTCTTGCAGCATAGGAAACAGAAGCACATATGGCAACAAATTCAATTTGAAAGGAAACAGGACAACTTTTTGAATGGTATCTGAGCCCTGAATAAGCTGGGAAGAAAAGGCTCTTCAAGATGCCCTTTATTGTTTTGTCAGCATTTTCTGTCCATGATTATCTAGGATATTGAAAGACTTCCAAAAATCCTTCAATAGTTTTATTATTATTAAATTTTACATCACTTTCCATCCTAATGGATACTAAGAAGCAAAATATTTCAATATATATATATTTATTAGAGATTGCCCATATATGTGGTGAGGTCTTCCGTTCTTGTTTTATGTTGCTATTTTGCTAGAACTAATTAAACAGCAGGGATATTCCAGCATCAGTCACGTTACCTATGAATTTATTCAGAGTCAGGCTAGTAAGTAGTATTTAAGGTTCTCTTTTTTGTGAATAATTGATTGTTGATATTTGAGTTGAATTAAACAAGTTTTGTTGATTTATTTATTGTTGCTTTATTATCGTTTCAATAAAGCATTTATTAATACTTTTGTGTTGAGTCTAATAAATTTATATTTTTTTGTCATTTAACTTGTTTGAATGAGTCTAATAAATTTTACATTTTTTGTTATCTAACTTGTTTGAGAATTGAGTTTAATAAATTTATATTTTTTTTGTCATTTAACTTGTTTGAGAATTTCTTCAATTTCTTAGTGTAAGTTCTAACATCGTTGTTTTTGTTCTAGTCTAGCACTTAATCGGTATTTTTAGTTCAAGTTCTGATTTTCGGTTTTGTTTCGTCAGTCAGACGCTACATTGTTATTAAATTGTTTTGTAATTAATTAGTTTTAAGTTAGAACTTAGTTAAAGACCTGAGTTCAGGCCGAACTATGGAAATTGCAAAGTCGCAAATTTGAACGAATGTCAATATTATTAATTCTAAACTAAGCCCAACGGTCTAGCGACTCTGCAAATTCCAGAGTTCGGCCTGAGCTCAGGTCTTTAAGTTCTAACTTAAAACTAATTAATTACAAAACAATTTAACAACAATGTAACGTCTGACTGATAAAACGAAACCAAAAATCGGAACTTAAACTAAAAGTACTGATTAAGTGCTAGACTAGAACAAAAACAATGATGTTAGAACTTACACTAAGAAATTGAAGAAATTCTCAAACAAGTTAAATGACAAAAAAATATAAATTTATTAGACTCAAAACACTTACAATAAAGCATTTATTAACACTTTTGTAACTATAATAAAGCAACAATAAATTAATCGACAAAACTGGTTTAATCCAATTCGAATATCAACAATCAATTATTCACAGAAAAGAGAACCTTAAATACTACTTAAATGCTACTACCTCCACCTCCAATACAAACTTCAAACAATCATCGATCTTTACAAGGAACTCAAATGTCACTTTCGCCAATTTTATGTCAAGACAACACCTCACTTTTTGTTGAGTTTGTCAGCTTTTTATATCCGAGTGATGTACAGTCCCATGTAGCTTCATTTACATACTTATACATAACAAGTTTAAAGTTATTAGCTTAGAGTAATTCATTTGTATATCTTCTTTACATTTCATTTCTATATCAAACAAAACATCGATACAGACCATTTTTATATTCACATATCGGATCAGTGGTAAATTTAATTAAATTAGAGGATGACGTCATTACCCGGGACAGCTCTTCTGGAGGATGGTTCCGATTCTGTATCACATGATTGCAACGATGGAGACAGAGAATGTGGGAAGTAAGTTAACTTTTAAACTAAAATATAATGGAGAACATGGGAAGTAAGTTAACTTTTAAACTAAAATATAATACGTTAAATTATAAGAAAATAATGCTAAATAATAAAGGTGCATACAAAATAAAAATAGGACAGGTCAAAGTTAACTTCCTCACAAATCCTTCTTGAAGAAATCTAGCAGTATACCTGCAATATAACCCAAATTCTCCAGGATGAAATACAATACAATACAATTTCATGCAATATATTTTTTCACTTTAAATTGGTAGAAAGGAGTTTGGGTCCAGAGACCAGGTCAAATCTGGATTCTAGCTTGATGGATAGAATTAGGTAGTGTTTGGGATAAGGCAATTAATATAGATGTGAGATACAAATTATTCTTAGTGTGAGGGCCACAAATTCGCCCCCCCAAATGGGGAGGAATTCAACAATGGAAAATTTTAAAATGAAATACGATTTCTGTATGCATTGTATTTTAATGTTTAATAGACCCTTGTTCTTTGGATTAATAAATTTCGGGAAGAGATATTATACAGGTGTCACTTCGAATTCAAAGGAAATGACATCTGAACCACTGAAAGCTAAGAAATAAACATCCCTGGGAAAGATGAATGAAAGGTCAAAATTATATAAGAGCAAGGCCACCTCAGTTCGAGGCTTCGCTTTCGCTCCGTTTGTTTGGCTGCTGTTTCTTTGATCTCTCGAATGCCCGTTTGATACACCTCTAACTCATACTCTACTCCGCACACTGATCTTGCTTCGGAGGTTCAAGTGTATCCAACAGAAGGCTGCCCACGATTTGATAAAGTTTCTTCAAGAATAGTCAATAACGACTAAACAACAGGATTGAAACGCCTTTCCATCACTTTTCAACAAGTTTATCATAGCACTAGTTTATCATTGCACATCATCATAATTTGTCGTCCCCAAGAACGGAGTGAGACCTCAGACTTCAATAACCCAGCAAAACCTTCTCCTGGTATTTCCTTCCAAGAACAACTGACCAGTGTAGACGTCCATCAGTTATTTTGATTGGACTAAAGACTATTATGTCAGAGAGTAAAGACTGTTGTCAAATTGTGAATTTCTCTAACTTTTGTTTGAAGATTTAAAGTTATCTTTAAGGTATCTCTCTCCTTTTATCAGGAACATAATATTTGTAAAATAGAAATCTCATCTCTCTGACAAATAAAGAAGCTGTTGAAATGTTCTTCAACATTGTCTCTGTCTAAGTTTCCCAAACTGTCTCATTCCCCCATCCTTACTTCACGTGCTGTTTACCGCTCTTAGGACTAACGCCTGTAGTTCATCGCTAGTCCTGGTACGAATCCCACATTAGCATACATACTAATTTATTGATAACTTAAAAACAGTGTTATAGAACATAGAGATTAATTTATTCACTTTGGTTAATAAATTGGATGTGGAGTAATGATGTAAGTGCTGGATGATTCATAAAGTAAAAAAAAATTACCCACTATAATAAACTATATTACTTTGTATCTAATTATATTACTTCTATTTGCTTGAAAATTCAAAAATAAGTGAAAAAATAATACTTTTTAATGAATTTTAATTACAAACCATTTCATGTCTTTTTTTATTTTTTCTACTTCAATTGCACTAAGATCCATCACTAAAAACAAAGTAAATGTCTTGTGTGATCAAAATAGTTTCAAAAGCCTTCATTTTTAGGACAAACCATTAAGTTTATGAAGTAGATCTAAAGAAATTTTTTTTAGAGAAAATTGCATTCTTCATTTTTGTACTGTGATATTTTTCCTATATATGTAACCATTTATGAGAAAAACGGAGAAAAGTGATTTTCAGCTGTCATTTTCCAATATACGTAAGTGCTAGTCTAATTAGAGATAACTTTTTAGAGATAACTTTTTTTTTAGAAGATTATTAAGAAAGAAAGTAGGAAAGGCAAAACTCCAGTTTGTTACTAATTTTTTCCTTAAAAATCCTAATTTAACTGGATTATTAGCTATAAAATAATAAAAGATAAATTAACTTGCATTTAAAGTCACTTTATAAAGTCTTACCTTGGCATCAGGTCGTAAAGTTACTTTTAGTTGAGGTAAGATTTTTTCAACTTCAAGTTTCCATTCATCAGTGTCTACTGTTGATTCCATAATTTCTTCTGGTTTATTTATTTCTGCAGCATCCTGATAATCAAAAGAAGTATTTTTACTTATAAGATATAATTCTCTATATCTGTTTTAATTTATTATATTCATAAATAAATTTCAAATCAATCCATTTAGCAGAAAAACAATATAAAGGAAATCCCTGACTTATACAAATAGACTGTGTTCTGCAAAACCCTAGGTAAATTGAATCTACATATTGTATGTCAGAAATACGTTATACAGTTCTAGTGTGTCACAAAGATAGAACATTATTCTTTAATATAACTATTTTTAAACACAAGTCGTCTGGTAAAGCAGTAGCATACCATCTTGGAGGATCCAGATTCAATTCAGAGTCCTACACCTCCAGTTTTTCAGGAATGTCCAGGTTTGGGCCTGGCTCATTAACTAAAATTAATCTTATGTAAGTATGGATTTACATATGTCAGATCTACATAAGCAGGGGATTGCCTGTATTAAACTGTAATTATATAAGTTTGAATTCAATTATTTTATTCAAATCGATTAACTATAATTATTACATATATATATATAATATAATAAACTTAATTTCAGCACAAAAGTAGGAAATTAACGTAACTTTATTGAGATAACGTTTTCAGCTATTCTATAGCCATCGTCAGTCAAACGTATTATTATTACACTAATACGTTTGACTGATAATGGCTATAGAATAGCTGAAAACATTATCTCAATAAAGTTATGTTAATTTCCTACTTTTGTGCTGAAATTAAGTTTATTAATCATCAATAGTAGGATGGATTATTATACATATATATATATAATATAATTTAATAAGGGTGAAGAAAAACTTTGTTATAAAATTTTGTGTACTGATAGAGAGCTTTATCCTTAAAATTATTTGTGCTTAGACTTATTTTAACTTAATATTTTAAATTCAAACACATTTCAGTAGTAAATAACACACAAAATAAATAATAGTGTTCAAAAGTTCAAAAATTATAGAAACTACTTGCTTAATATGAAAGTAGATAAATCACAGCTCATTAACAAGTATATATTTTTATTTTAGCATAACGTTTTCGAACTATAATAGTCCCTCTCATCAGTGCTACTAAGAATTATAAAAGAATACCAACGGTACATTATAAGAACAAAGACAAATTTAAACTGTGATAGAACACGTTACAAAAGGTTCGAAGATTACAAAATTCAAAAATATAGAAAATAACAAATTTATGCTTTTATATTAAATAACATTGCTTATAAAGAAAAAGTTTACATAAGGATAACTAATAGATTAATATTCTTATGAAATTATATAGATAAAATAATAAGTACAAAAATATCAATTATATCAAATTAACATATAATATGTGATTTTTAAAATATAAATTTCCAAGCATATTGTATTATTATTCTGTCACACCAGTAACAACTATGCGAAACACCATTAATTTTCATTATAAGTTATTATATGCGCACCATTTCCACGATTCCGGGACTTCTATGGGTGTGGTTTCGTTTATTATATCATTCCTCCAGAGTCCCTTCTCTATTTCAATTGCTTCGTAGAAATTAAGGCCAAATGGATCGTTCGTGGTCTTTATTATCTTAGCATTGGTCCATTGGACGGTAATATCACATTCGTACACCTTAAGCGCCAATGCTGTGTTAACATTACCCTTAAGTATATCATACATGTGTTCATTTAATCTTTTATTAAGGTTACGGGTAGTACTACCTATATAGTATCGTATATCATCCCTATCATTAAAGTAAACCAGTATAGAGTATACTCCTGTTTTTCTAGGCATAGTGATAAGATCTTTTGCATTTCTAAGCTGATCAAAGATAGTAAGCCCTCTTTTCCATGCAACCTTATAGTCAGCATGTTTAAGATTCTTATTGATAATTTTATACAGGGTGTCATCATACGTAAGCGTTCTATACGGTCGGGTATCAGGCTCCGATGTAACATTTTCACTAGATTGTCATCTTATTAGCATAGAGTGGAATATATTACTCAGTAGTCCTTTTAGCACTCTAAAAGCTATAACCATGCTTTTGCCCTTGCGTGAAAATGTAATCAAATTCACGGAGCTTGTCTGCCCACTTAGTAATGTGGGTGAAGGCCCTTTTGAACATCGACCTGAAGGCAGCTAGCTTATACGTGTATGGGTCTTTTGAACATGCTGGGATCTTTTGACCATGCTGGTTTTAATTGTATTGGATTAATATATAAGATATTTATCATCGATTATTAATTTATTGTTTACAATTTTAAATTTAGGATCAGAAAATGCAAGAATGCATATTTGTGTTTTTGAACTATCTTTTTCTCTTTCAAGCTGAAAAGGAGAAAGAGGTCTTTCCTACTCGTCTAAGTTATTTGTTTCATTGATCTCTCTTCTCCCTCTATTGAACAATGCATGAGTTTACAGTACTGAATTTTTTGTGGAAACAAATAACCTGAAAAACTTGTATTGTTAAGATATCTTCCAAAAGTGGAACATAGTCCTATTTTTTACATTTGAACATGAAAAGAGCCTGGACTCTGGGCTGTTCCAGGTGAAGTTCTCTGGGCTTCTCCCAGAGAACTTCACCTTTTCATTCGTTTCTGAATTTTCATTTCTTTCTGCTTGTTTTTCTTGTCAATATGTTGTGCATTTATTTTTTAGAGCTTGATGAAAAATATCATTATAAAGTTCATCTATATATGAGACCTCTCTATTCTTAGACATAACTTTACATTTGACACTTCTTTTTACTCATCTATAGTTCTATTTCAGTTTCTATGATATAGCAACTCGAGTGATGTGTGGGGATCGGCAACCCCTCTTTTCTGTTGTCACAAAGTTGAGTTAAAGAATGAGAAATTAACGACACAATTTGATGAAAACAGGACGTATCAAATTGCTTGACTGTCCTTTGGAAGGTGATAAATTTAAGATGGTTTATTCAAATGACATGTTAAGAATATTACCTGGCATATGCGCAGTGAAAAATTTAGAAGTTTAGCATGCATATTTGGATATTAGAAGTAGATCCCGTTATACGCGATTTCGGATATACGCGGTTTTCGTTTAGTAGCGCCATCTATCGTCAACATACGAAAGCTCTTCTATTTTTGTTAGGAATCGAATTCAGTTTTAGTTTTGTTTTTATTCGTGTTTGTGCACATGCAAAGTCGAGAATTAGAACGAATGTCAATAATTCCAATTATAAGCTAAACCTAACGGCTAGCGACTCTGCATTACCTGACCCTCTGAATGATTATGTAAGTGAGAATAACAATTGTCCCCGGGAAAAGGGGGTGAAGATGGATCAGACACATAATATAGCTAGGGCAAAGAAAGTCAATGCTTTTGGTTCTGAGTTTTGACTTTGTTTTGCAAAGTCGCAGATTAGAACGAATGCAATAATTCCAATTATAAGTTAAACCTAATGGCTAGCGACTCTGCAAATTCCAGAGTTCGGCCTGAGCTCAGGTCTTTTTCCACTTACAATAATTTATATATCGAACAAAAATACCGATACGGATCATTCTTATTTTCGCATAAAAGTGGTAAATATTATGTAGATACGACATTATTAACCGGGATAGCTCTAAACAAAAATACTGATACGGATCATTCTTATTTTCACATATCAGTTCAAACAAAACACTGATACGGATCATTCTTATTTTCACATATCAGTTCAGTGGCGAACAAAATACTGATACGGATCATCTCTTTACAATTAATTTATATATCGAACAAAACACCGATACGGATCATTTCTTATTTTCTCATATCAGTTCAGTGGTAATTAATTATGTAGTAAGAGGACACCATTAACCGGGATAGCTCTTCCGGATCGGTACGTGATTGCCAACGACGGAGGCGGAGAACGTGGGAAGTAAGTTAACTCTGTGATTGCTAATGACGGAGGCGGAGAACGTGGGAAGTAAGTTAACTTTTAAACTATCATTAACCGGGATAGCTCTTCCGGATATGGGTTCCGATTCCGTATCACGGATTGCCAACTGACAGAGAAGGTGGAAGTAAGTTAACTTTTGAACTAAAATATAATACGTTAGTGAGAAGGTGGAAGTAAGTTAACTTTTAAACTAAAATATAATACGTTAGAAATAATAAGAAAAATAATAGGAAAATAATGATAAATAATAGAGTGCATAATAAAATAAAAACATAGGAAAATAACGATAAATAAATAATAGAGTGCATAATAAAATAATGGAGAATGTGGAAGTAAGTTAACTTTTAAACTAAAATATAATACGTTAGCATATAGGACTTGGGAAGTAAGTTAACTTTTAAACTAAAATATAATATGTTAGCATATAAGTGGTTCTGATCCCGTATCACGTGATTGCTAACGACGGAGGCGGAGAACGTGGGAATCCGATTCCGTATCATGTGATTGCCAACTACGACGGAGAAGGTGGAAGTACGGTTCCGACTCCATATCACGTGATTGCCAACTACGACGGAGAAGGTGGAAGTAAAGGTTCCTATCCCGTGTCACGTGATTGCCAACTACGACGGAGAAGGTGGAAGTAAGTTATCCGATCACGTATCACGTGATTGCCAACGACGGAGGCGGAGAACGTGGGAAGTAAGTAACTAACTATATAATACGTTAGCATATAGGAAAATAACGATAAATAAATAATAGACTTGTGATTGCTAACGATGGAGGCGGAGAACGTGGGAAGTAAGTTAACTTTTAAACTAAATATACGTTAGCATATAGGAAAATAACGATAAATAAATAATAGAGTGCGTTTATGATGGAGAAGGTGGAAGTAAGTTAACTTTTAAACTAAAATATAATTAGGACGGAGAAGGTGCAAGTAAGTTAACTTTTAAACTAAAATATAATACGAAGGCGGAGAACGTGGGAAGTAAGTTAACTTTTAAACTAAAATATAATGCGTATATATAGGAAAATAACGATAAATAAATAATAGAGTGCATAATAAAGTAATCATATAAGAAAATAACGATAAATAAATAATAGAGTGCATAATAAAATAAAAAATGGACAGGTCCAAGTTAACTTCCTCACACACATTTAGCACATCACCGGTTATCTGTGAATAATAAGGTCGCTATACATCAGTTTGGACAAGATCAGCTGAGTTTCTAAGCTGTATGCGAAAAGATTTATTGTTGTAGCACTTAAAATGCCGCCGAAACGTAAAGAAAGCATTATTAACGAAGGAAGAAAGCAGGTCCGAAAATCCTACTCGTTAGAAACTAAGTTGGAAGTCCTCGATAGTCTTGATAAAGGTGTGAGGCATAATTGATATTAAGGTGACCAATCGTCCTCCTTTAGGAAGGACAGTCCTTGTTTTGTAAGTTCTGTCCTCCCTCGAAATGTGTCCTCCTTCTCCTTGTGTTGAGTTTTTATCTAAAGAAATGCCAAACATTAAAATAGATGACAATTGTCTCTTTGAAGAAATTAGAAGACTGAATATATATTTAAATTCTGAAAAATTAATACAATGGGAAAATGAACATGTTAAAATTAATAAATGATGGGTGGAAATATTCAGCCATTTCAAAATTGAACATATTCCATGTGAAAATTTATTTATTCTTATTCAATTTAGATTATGCTTCCCTAGAACTAATACAGCAGTTGAGTTTTTTTTTTCAATTGCTAATGATTTTTGGACAAGTGAGAAATCGAGATTAATGTTGATACTTCACCTGCAGCACTTGCCGTTTAATTCAATATGAAAGACATTTCTTGTTCAGATATTTCCAATATATTGTTAAGATATGATACATTGACAAAAAATATTCATTCAATGGAAAAGTACTCACTTAATAATAATTAATAGGCATGTCAGCATAATTGCAATATAAAATGATACAAATGTTTTATTCTGCATTTATCATATTATAGTATATTATTATTGCAATGAATAAAATGTTTCTTTTATCTATACATATTATAAATCTGAAATGCCTGAGCGCACGTGTA
>AYEL01062746.1:0-10579 GCA_000484575.1 Olivierus martensii
ATGCAGCGACACAATGGGTGTTAGTTCAATTACGGCGTGCCTGCCGTAATTTGTTGGCGTGACACGAGGATTTATTAAATACCAGCCGCCGTTAGCGCGGAATCTCATAAGGAGGCTGCTGATGAGAAACTAATTGGAAGTGACGCTCGCCCCTTCCCGCTCCCGGATAACGACACCTGCTGCTCGACCCGACCGCATTTTTGCGCCCATTGCGCCGATTCCAATTAACGACGACTTAATCGACGAATTATTAAATCGGCTCCCGCCCTCCCCTCTTCCTCTCCTCGGTACGGCGGCGGACGGCCGGTCTCACCTCTCGCCCTTTCCGGTTCCGGGCCGCGTCCGAAGGTCGGGGTCCCCCGACTTTCAGGACGGACGGGGAGCCGGACAGGCCCCCGCCCGGCCCGGGTGTGGGGGAGGGAGGGCCGGCCCGGGGAGAGAGGCCGAGGGCGACGGAGTGGGCGGGGCGGAGGCCGGGAAAAGTTGGGTCGGAGGGAAACTAAATGGCGGAAAGCGCGGCTCGGTAATGGAAAAATAATTTAAGTCTCCGTCTGGCGTTTTCCGCGCCAAGTATTCGCCAGTCTATATCGTTTCGGTTATCCGGCGTCGGTGGTGGCGCGTGGATCGACGTAATTACGTCTCGATTCGTCCGCTCTTCCTCCACCCCTTCCCCTCTGGATTATCGGCAGCGGGAAGGGGACGAAAGAAGAAGGTTTTCTTCCGTTTCTAGCGCCCACTGGGAAAAGCGGGACCTTAACGAACCTCCGCCAGACGACCGATCGGAGACCACCGCCCCAGCCCCCCATACCGACAGAGGGGGGAAATCCACGGCGGGAGGCCCGGCCCGCCGGACGGCGCGTCTCGTCGGTCGAATAATTTCCGTTACTTATTTAGTCGGTAGCCGAGCGCGGAACAGTCGAGCACCGCGGGTTTGGCGGTAGAAAGCGCGCGAAATGCGGATAACCGTCGGCCAGTGGTGGGTGACCAGGGCCGGCAACGGACGAAATAATAATAATATTAATAATATCTTTATTACTGAAAAATAAAATACAGAAAAGAAAATGAAAAAGAAAATACACAATTCGAAAAACGAAAAAACAAATCAAAAATATAAATCAGTAAATTGAAAATCAATTAATTCTTTGTAGTCTTTAAGTAAATAAAAAATTCTTACAAAATAAGAATTTCTATAACAATTTGTTCTCGCAAATGGAATAACAAATAAATTATAGTTACGTATACTATATTCCACATATTAACACTCGTAGTTGACGGTGGTGTTAGGCAATTCGGTGGACGCCCGTTAGCGCGGATCTTCTGTCGTCGGAGGCCATTTACCTCCGACCGGTGAAGTCGGGCCGGTGGCGCGGAAACTACTGGTCCCCGCTGGGAAAATTTCACCCTCCACCTCCGCTGCTGGCGCGTAGAAAGTCCCTTTCCGACCGACAAATGATGGAAGACGGGCCGATTTTCCCGGTAGACGGGTCTTGGCGCAGTAATTGCCGGTAGCGGAAAACCCTTTTACTTTTCAGTGGGGCCGCCTTTTTCTCCCAATGGCGTTTGGTACGGATGAATAAATGTCGACCGCGGACCCGGGGTAAGTACCTATTTCGGATAAAAGCGACCGGTTTACGGCCGTTAGACGGCGTCCCGGGTTAATTGGGAGGGACAGACGGGCCACGGTTAAGGCGCTAGAAGAAGGGAGCCACGGGAAAACATTTTATTCTTTTAAATATAAGGTTCCGCCAAATTATCCGATACACCGCACGGATGTACGTAACTGGTGAGTACGGACAAAAGGGTTAATTTCCCAACCGCGTTAACCGTACCGACTTAATCGATTTTCGGTGTTCCGCCAATTTTCTGGTAAGGTGGGTGTTCGGCCACTCCCCCGGATTAAGAATGGGCCGCTATCGACGGAGCGATAAAATATCCGACCTACCTCTATTTTTCGGAGGTTTATTTATTTAACGATGTAGGTCGTACCTGAGTTATCCGATAAAAAATACGCCATTTACTTTTATACGTCGGCCCTACCCGTAACTAAAAGCCATAAATACCTACTTTAAACCAGATTTAAAATTAATGGCGGCCCCATTGGTCGAGGTTTCGGAAAGTCTATCGGTTAGAAAGTAGACTGGTCGACATCTTCCGTCTCCGACTGCGGGACGAAAAACCTTGGGGACCGTCACTGTTTCTAAGTATCCCGGTGGGTGGGCCGTCCGTAAAACTATCCTACGCTCCCGGGTTACTAACGGTTCGTTTCTTCCCCTTCGCCGTTTCTCCGTAGCTTTCGTATGGCGGCGGAATAAGATGGGGAGATGGGAAAGGGGAGCCCGACACCACCGAAGACGGGGGCGACCATAAACCGCGGACCATAGCGTCGGGTAGTCGACGACGTTGGCCGTGGGTTCCGGCGATAACCGCCCAACGGAATACGGTTTTATCCAAGACCTATGTTTCTTTCGCTGTGGGTTCTGTTTTACAGTCTACGTATTTAATAAATGCTATGGCTATAGAGAGAGTCGAGGTTGTAAAGGATCTCGGTGTTCTCTTCGCTTCTAATTGTACTTTTAATAATCGTATTATTTCCATCTGTAAGAAGGCTATGTCTACTTTGGGTTTTATTTGTACAACTTTTAAAGATTATTCTAATTGTTTTGTTTCCATAAGGTTATTTAATTCTTTTGTTCGTCCAATATTAGAATATTGTAGTATAATTTGGTCCCCTGGTGTACGAAATCAGAATTTAGTTTTGTTAATCGAAGGTGTTCGGTAGAAATTTATTGAAATTCTTTTATATAGAAATGGCATTTTGTTTCATAACTCGAATTATGATATTTATTTGCTTAATTTAAATTTAACTTCCTTGGCTACGAGAAGATATTATAGGGATATTAAATACTTTTTTAAAATTTGGAATTCTATTGTTCTTTATCAATCATTTCAATTCAAGTTTTGTTATCGTCATATTAATTATGATCTCCGTTGGAGATCATTTTTGGTGGTTCCTTACGCTAGAACATATATTTAATTTAATTCTTGTTTTGTTCGCGTAATTAGATTTACAAATGAAATTTTTCTGAGAGAAAGTATGTCATTGTACTAACATGAAAAATTTTTTGTTTTTGTTTTTTGATTTGTTCTGTTGAATGGAACTGGATGTTTGTATCGAAATTAATGTGTAAATAAATAAATAAATCCGGCCCCGCTTCAGACGGTTATTAGACTAAGTGGGGGCCTACTACCTATTCGTCTACTTAAGGGTTTCCGGGACCTGCCTCGGCCGCCTAAATAAATATCGGAACGTACAGCTCCGGCCAAAATGTTTGTCACTTTCAACTAGGCGCTGGAAACCGGAAATCACGATCGGCTACAGTTTCCAATTCACATACCGTGCTGCATACATCGAGTGCGTTAGACGTGTCCCACACGCATTCAATGTAGGGGAGGTGGGTTACGCAAAGCATGGGAGGTAAATTGGCAAGACTGATCGCTCTAAAGTATTATCACTCGCAGCATTACTTTTTTATAATAAGGTAACAGATGGTTTGAAACCAAACGTAATTATTAAGAAAGTAATATTTGAAAACAGTTTAAATACAAGTATATCATTACAAATGTTTTAGTTATTTTGTATAAAAAAGAAATATGATAATTTATAACTGTAATAATTGGAAAGATGATCATTTCTCGCGAAATTCAAACACACACACAATTATGTCCCTGCTACTTAAGTGTCAGTTTGACAAACATTCATAATTTTTCCTTTCGAATAAGGGAGTCTCCAATATTGTTGTCTAGCGTTCAATACGTTGGAGGATTTCAAAGATTAAAAAATCTGATTATTATTAATCAATAATATTTATATCATTCAATCAATAATCATTTTAAACATTTTATTATGTCGAAATTTTACCCGTATTGACCATTACAAAACTTGATATTTGTGTTTTTAATTAATTACAACGGTTTGCTAGTGCCACCCGGAGCATTTGAATAGTTAACAGGTCGCCCGATTCATATCTGTATTGGTTAAGTGGGCCGAACCCGTCCCTAGCTATTGCTAAGTGTCTCTTCTATACGTCCTACAATTTCCAATGGATTCGTAAAGACAGATCCGCAAAAAATGTAGGATGAAATATACTGATGCTAAGCAGCCCGCAATGCTGCCTTCTGGCTGCTTAACGAACTCGTGCAGGAAATCCCAATAAAGACAGGTTATTAAATTGTTGATGAAGTTCTTGAAGCAAACATGTAAAATAAACTTATATTGAGTGAGTATGCGGTATATATGGATGACATCCCTCCTTGCATAGTCCCTGACGAGAGAGGGACGCGTTGCGTGCGTAATATCTTTTAGTGTTTTCTGGGATACAACAGGAAGAAACTGAACGATGGCATTTCATTCCACTTATAACGTTCAACGCGACGATTATGAATATATTCCTACGTATGTTCACAATGTTTCGTTGTATATAAACGGATTTCGAATTTGCTATATTCGCTTATCGTTGCAGACAGTTGAATATAATATCCCCACCCAAATACAACTATCGAATTATATATGTAAATCTCAAACGATTAGTTTGTAATGTGTAATTTTAACAATGTATAAATAATAACATAGAAACAAGTTGGCAATAAATGCTTTTTCAATATAAATTTATACATCGATCCACCATAGAGAAAAACTCTGGGTCTGCCTGTTGATTTAAATGGCGACAACGTGCCTCTTTCTGCTGGACATTTGCATATCCTAATAACTGTTCTCCTACTGATGTCCAACATTTCAGCAATTTCATTCACCGAAACACCATTTTCTCTATGGTGGATTACCAAATCTCTAATTTCTTTCGTGATGGCACGAGGCATTGTCTTCAGTATCGAGATGCAGAGATGAGGATGACGTTTGACTACGTCATTCTCATCCCTGCATCTCGATTAGTATTTCAGGAAAAATTATCACTTCCACCTATCGCACATAGTTTTTTATTATCTATTACGAAAGCCATAATATTAGTCCGCCATTCGTTTTCTATGAAAACTTTAATATTCATTTTAAACACGTCACAGTTCTCTCGCCGCTATCAGAACCCTACCCCTCGTTGCTAGCGAACTACATAATGGACGATCCCTCCGCCAACACATTAGTGCCTACGTTACCGAGGAAACTAATGCATGCTGAAGCCGAGTATTGCAAGGAAGCCGAAGGTATCCGGTGAGGTGACAAACATTTTGGCCGGAGCTGTACGTTGGCCGACACCGCCTCCTTTAAACTACCGTTTCCGGTAAGCGCTAGGTCATCGATTTACCGGACGCCACCGATCGATGGGCGTCGGATTACCGGCCGCCGGCTATACCTAATTCGTTTTGAATGGGAAACGAGTCCGGGAAAATACTCGACAGAAAGTATTACCGTAGCGGTAAGGCCGCGTCGGTCCCCCACTACCGCTCTTTAACCGGAGCCGGACGGGTGCCGCCAAAACGCTTCGGCTTTCCGCTCCGGACCACCCGGCCGCCACCACTCGGAAAGGTTGACGGTGGGGTCCGAGCCCGGCCCGTCCATCCTCCCAATCTACCCACCGGCCGACTCCTCCAACCGGACGGGCGGCCGGTGCCAGGCCGCTGTCGTTTAGTATTCCGAAAGAATGCGAAGTCTCTCCCCCCCAAAATAACACCTTAACCGGAGGTTCGCGCTGGAAAGGTGGCGCGTTTCCAACCCGGAGGCGGGAACGGATTTAGACCTGGTCTGGATGGTCCGGGGCCCCGTTCTATCCCAGGGCCCCCTGGTCTATCGAATGCATAAAAATGAAAACGATTTAAATTAAAAATTTAAGTAAAAATACATTTTATAAAATTTTTTCTTATCTGGATAAAGTTTAAATGGTCGGTGGGCCACGCTATTAGATTCGAATAAAATATCGAATATCCACGTTTTAAATGAGAGTAAATAGCCAATAGGGCAGCGTCGATAATCGGTAAAATCGAAATATACTCGGCCATTTGTCGGTTACGCGAATAACGCGGCCAGGGGCCCTAGTCTCGACTTTATCGTGTTACAACGCATTCGTGTTAGCAGTATCACGTGACACCAATACGAATGCGTTGTAACACGATAAACTCGAGACTAGGTCCCCTAGATGGGAATAGAAGCGCCAGTCTACTCTCTAAAGCGCGTTAGCTTAGCGCCAGGAACTTTTTTTGGTCAACAGATGACGCCACGCTCCATACCACGCGGCGGAGCCGAACCAGCCCTTCCACCGGCCGCCCATCCCGGTGTGGGGGTGGGCCGGAAGGTGGAGGACGGGGATGGGCGGCCGGGCCCGGAACCCGCCATAAATATTTTCCAGGGTGGGACCCGAGGTTCGAACACGGGTCCTCCGGAGTGTTTCCAGGCGGCCCATCCGACCGACTAGGGCCAGAAAGTTAGCCTAGTTTCGTCCGGTCGCGACTGGATGCGTAGCCGTCACCGTCCGACATTTTAGGTTAATTCGAGTTAATTAGGTAGGCCCCGAACAGTGTTAGTTCGAGGCCCCCCAGATAACGGTCCGCCTCGGCCCGGAGGATCCGGGTTCGATTCCCGTGGTCAGTTTTTTTCCTTCCCGTCTCGTCGTCCATCCGACGGCTACTCTGCTAGGGCGGTGGGTGTCGAACATCCGCCGATTAGTACTCGCCGGGCGGAAAGCCAGGTAAAACAGGGAGGTAAAACATAGAAGACGACCAACCGCCGACGATATTTTTATTATTTCATTTTGACCCGGACTTAGTAACGGATAATTATCGACCAGTACGGCCACTAGCCCCCGTTGGCGCTATGGTTTCTTTTTGTGTATTGTTATGTTTTATTTTGTTATGTTTATCATGTTTATTTGATCGCTTTCATTACTACTATTCCTCTAGTGGCCTGTCCACTTTCTTCGACAGGAATCTTTAACTCTGTCCTCGACCTATACTATTTTCTTCTCATTTCTTCCTTCCTATTCTATGGGTTAAACCACTGAGTACGCCCTCTATTTCTGTTACAAATAAATAAATAAATAAATATGGTTTCTTTACCAAGAATACTAGTGTTATTATCCCAGCCGAACGTGGGTGCCCTCAGGTTTCTCGCTCCGGCCCATCCCTATGGAATATTCTTATTAATAGCCTTTTGGAATCCTCCCAAACAATACTCCATCGCCCTAAGATACAAGCCTATGCTGATGACACTGTCCTTGTGATAAGCCACAAAAGCCGCGATATCCTCCAAACCAAGATCAACGAAGCGCTACAATTCATTAGTAAATGGGGTATTGATAACAAAGTCCCCATCAAATTACACTAAATGCGCTTGCCTCGTGGTTGACAGAAAAGGCCCTTTGAAGAAACGGATTTCTGTTAAAATTAACTCTCATCTTCTTCCTAACGTCAAAGAACTCAAATAGCTTGGTGTCATCGTGAATCATCAACTTAACTGGACTTCTCATATCAATTACTTATACAATAAAGTTCTCGAGATAACCAATAGCCTCCGTTGTCTCTCTGGAAACACCTGGGGATATGAAGTGACGCTATGAAAGCTATATACACTGACGGAAAAAAAAATCCCAACACCAAGAAAGACTTGTGTTAGATAAACGAAGTGACGCTATGAAAGCTATATACATTGGAGCCATTGAGCCTGTTCTCGTCTACACTGCTCAGGTTTGGAGTTCGGCTGTTAACAACTGCCACGATAAAAGGAAACTCCTTACCATTCAAAGGATGTCTGCCCTTAGGATCGGTAGATCCTACAGAACAGCTCCTACTAATGCTATCTTAGTTCTTTCACGGATTATCCCTATTCATCTGAGGATACAGGAACTCGATTGGATCGACACCGTTAAATCTACATCATTCCAAAATTATAACTCCAAAAGACTTCCAATTCAAATAGTTCATCTGGCTAAATACTGCTCCCAACACGGTCTCGAGGAATCTTTTAATTACTCTACCCATCCTGCACGCTTCGAGAACCTCTTATTTAGCGTGTATGTCCCTAACTCTAACGGTAACATCTTAATGTTTACAGACGGCTCCAAAAGCAGCTATGGGGTTGGTTGTGGCGTCATTCACAACCAACCCCGTATCACCAACCACCATCACCAACCATCTCTCTAGTATTCTTTACCGAGGGAGTTTTAAACTCGATAACAACTGTACCATTGTCCAAGCTGAATTGTTCGCTATTCTGAAGGGTCTAAAGGCCTTCAGCGATATTAATTATCCGCAAAGGAATTGCCTGGTTATTTCAGACAGCCGTACCGCGCTTCCAATTCTAGGCCAACACAAATCTAAGTTTAACCTGGCCTCAGAAATTCGCAACATTCTGGACTCCCTCAGTGCCAAATGGACTATTAATTTCCACTGGATCCGAGGTCACTCAAACGACGAGGCTGACCATCTGGCTAAATTAGCAACCACCACCGACTTCAAAGTGGTTTACAAAAAGTTCTCTACCAGTGCCATGGAAAGAACTATTAGGGATTATATTTTAGATATCTGGCAAGAAGAATGGAACAACTCCGATACTGGCAGACACGCCTTCCAGTTCATTCCTAATATTAAGGATCTCTTTCTCCGCCAACACTACACTCCTAATTTCTTCACTTCACAGATCTTTACTGGTCATGGTAAACTAAATAGTTACCCGCATCGTTTCGGCCTTAAAGACTCTGAATTGTGCAACCGCAACTCTGGCCAGGCTCAAACCTCTTATCATCTCATTTTTGACCGCAACAAATTTGATAACTACAGAGAGCGCTCGAAAAGAACTGTTTTGCCAGCTGGCTTTAATTGGCCCTACATGAATCGAAACATTTTATTTATTACAAACAACTCTCGAAAGAATTAGAAAAATTCCTCCATCTTACTCAGGCACTTAATAATGACAGACAGTTCGTGGTTAGGAACTAAGTTCCTTTTGCCCGCTGCTCTTCCGCTTTCACATTTTTTTTTAACATCATTTTCTCTTCCAACCTTACCGTTTGCCACTGTATGTGCTTATGTGAGTGATTTTTTGGCTTATCATCTAGCGCATCTGCTTTCAATATAGTTCCCGTCATCTCGGCCTCATCAAATCATCTTCAACCTATGGCTTCGCCTTATGTTTTGTTTCTTTAGACAATTTGTCAACAACAAATAACAGTTTGACTGTATTTTCATCGTGGACCGAAACAATCGAAAAATTTTGTCTCCGATTTCTGTTCTGTGGACTGTTTTACCGTTTCGTCACATACGCTAAGTAGTATTTTGTGTTTTGTTCTGTTTTATTTTCTTATGTTTATTATGTTTAATTTGACGCTTTCGTTACTACTATTCCTCTAGTGGCCTGTCCGCTTTCTACGACAAGAATCTTTAACTCTGTCCTCGACCTATACTATTTTCTTCTCATTTCTTCCTTCCTTTTCTATGGGTTAAACCACTGAGTACGCCCTCTATTTCTGTTACAAATAAATAAATAAATAAATACCGGCCGATAGAATCCGTTATATCCCATAGTTCGTTTAAAATTGATACGGTAAGAGAGGGTAGGGTAATGGCGGAGCCCTAATTCCATACGGCTCCGATTCTTTCCGTCCGCTTACGGTTAGTATTTTATGGAAGCTTTAAGTGGGCTGGATATTCCGGCCCGACCTAACCGGTTCTTTCCCGGTCGAACTGGCGGCGGCGCCCGGTCGGGTACCGTCGGGAAACCGAAAAATATGTCGAACGGGTTAATAGGAGGTGGACCGGGTGGCCGGCGTTTTTCCGCGGCCGGGCGCTATAGCCGAACGGAGGCGTACCTATGAGGGTGGGAGGAGTGGCGCCCCCGGTGGCCGAGTCGTCGAATTTAAATGGACCGAGAACGGACGATCTACCAGGCTAGGATGCGGCCGAGAAATTCCCGCCCGTTTTACATTTGTACGGCAGCCGATCAATATTTTACGCGGCAGCGGTTTTCTTCGATTTTAAAATAAGAATTTGTTTAATTAAATGGTGGACGGTAGGGGGAGTCGGGGGATGTTTTCTGGTCGACTACCGGAGGAAAGGTCGGGTAGGCCAATCTTTACATTTTTATAGGAAAGAAACCGCGCTAGTAGGGTAGGTCGGGCCTAGGTGGAAACTCGGACCGATAGACGGGTGGTTCACACTCGCCCACTAACCGCGGTGGGGCTGGGCCCACCCCGTCACCGATAGCTAAGTCCAATGCCACGCCTGGAGGACGTTTTCTACCCCGGAAACCGATAAGTGATTTAAGGAATTTTCCGACCACGGCACGCCGCTCAGTGGCGCCACCCGCGGAAAATTAAAGACCGCCGCTAGATGGGTGAACCGACCACTAATTTTCTATAAATCACCGACCGGGCCGAAGGTAAATAAATGCGAAAGCCCGGTGGTGAAGCGCGACCGGTCGCCCAAGTTTCACCGTTTTCGGACGACTACCTGGAAAGACCGAGGGAAAGAAACGGGCCAGCCAGCGATCCGGCCCCGGCCGAGTAGATCGGGTCGGATCGGCTCCTTTTTTATCCCAAATTTCTTAGCCGCTAACCGCGGTAGTCCAGCGGCGGCACTCCCG
>AYEL01062751.1:0-35944 GCA_000484575.1 Olivierus martensii
TTACTTATTATAATATTATTATTAATTTAATTTTAATTATAAATTATTTTATAACGAAAAAACTCGTGCGTTCTAATAATTTAAACAAACGTTCTATATGTAACAACCTTTGTAAAATTACTGAGGATGACTTATTAAAGTTGAAAGTACTTTAATTATTTAATAAATCAACTTTTTCACTTTAAATTTTGTGCTGAGAATCAATCATTTATAAGTTTGCATAAAAATACATTAGAATTTAAAATTCTCAATGTAGTTGCATAATATCTATTGATATATCAAATTGATCTTACCAAAATTATAGGGGGCTCAAAAAATTCATTAAAAAAAGTGTAAAATTTTATAAAATATTCCAAAATAACATACATATAAAACTTGAAATTTATCAAAATTGATAAAATTGAGATATACAAAATCAATTTCCATATGTTTTAAACATATTCTGAAAATTTCCTACTGATATGTTAAATTTTTGATAAAATTTAAAACTAAACACATTTAAAAGTCAAGCACCTTTCACTAACATTTAGCCTTGAATCATGTCATTATAAGCCTCAAACAATATTTATATGAAACTTCTTCAAAGGATTTTTATTAAAAATCTATTGAAAATGTAGTTATATAAAATTAATACTTAAACTACCTATTTAATATTCAAAAGTTGATAATTTTTTTTATATTGTATTATTGTAATAGGAAAATTGGCAAAAATTAATAAATTTTAAGAAAACCTATTGTTATTGTTTCATAAATATTAAAAATTTTGTGCTATGAAACTCCAAAAATAATCCAATCTAGGATTATTTTTGGATTTTTCAATACAAATGTAAATGTATGTTAATACAAGAGGAAGCCAAAAAGTTCTTATCTATATTTTCTTTATTTTCTACTGCTAATCTTTTAAATTCTTAAGTTAAGTATAAGAACAAGCACTTGTAGCAGTTTAAGTTCCTCAGAATTTTATTGTTTTATTCACTTAAAAAATGTTTTCGGTCGTAAAAAAAAAAGTTCTTATCTTCATTATGATGCAGATGTGCTAAGGATCTGAAATTTGGTCCTCCAATTCTTCCTTCTCTATGTATCCACTATCTAGGGCCATACACTTCTCACATCTGTGGAACAATTGTTTCATTCCATCTTTGTAAAAATTGGTAGATTTGGAGGCAGACAAGCTCTCCACAGCAGTAATGATCTTGTCATCATTCGAACAAGCTTCTTCCATGTAAATGTTTTTCATATTTGGAAACAAGAAGTCTGAAGGTATTAGGTTGGAAGAATATGGGGATAAGACAAGGTTTCATAGCCATATTTGTTCAGAAAAGTGACTGTTTCTGCAGCTCAATGTGCTCTGTTTTGAGAGGTCCTGTTTAACTGGAATTAGAAGCATGATAGTAGAAGGTGTTATGCTGGACAAAACTGAGTATTAAGCCACAATATGACTACTTCATTTTCAAGGAAAATTGAACAAACAATCCACAAATAGACGTCAGCTGTATATGGCAAGAAATGTCTATCATGTGAGATTGTAAAATAATGAAAATGGAAATTCAAATGTAGTTGAACTAGTCTACAGACTCCCAAGAGAACTCAAGGGAAGGCCATCCAGCAAAGTTATGTTATCTATGTTTTGGGACAGACAAGATATATTGGCAAATTACTTAAAAAAAGGATAAATAATAACAGGGGCATACTATAGGAACTTACTCAAAAGTTCCTGTATTGAGGAAAAAGATATTGTTTATTGTCAAAAGATGTGCTCACAAAATAAAAAATAAAAATTTAACTGCTCTCTTCAACATTTAACTAATTATTAAATTAATTCTAAGCACACATAAGCAGTCCAATACTTTTCTAACAAAACAATTTAATCTGAGTAACATTTTCGGCTTCTACACCATCATCAGCTCGTTAGGTTGGAAGAATATGGGGATGAGACAAGGTTTCATAGCCATATTTGTTCAGAAAAGTGACTGTTTCTGCAGCTCAATGTGCAGGGGCATTGTCAGCTAGCAACAACATATCTTTTGACTAACTATTAAACTAATTCTAAGCACACACAAGCAGTCCAGTACTTTTCTAACAAAACAATTTAATCTGAGTAATGTTTTCAGCTTCTACACCATCATCAGCTCTTACAAACTTTTAATGGAATACAGTATAAAATGCTACAGCTCTAGAACTAAAAATATAACTTAAATTCTTAAAGTTCAAAAATTCAAAAAATTCTACAATAATTTCTAATTACTAACAGAGTTTTATATTTTATGCTAAAATCTAACAAAATAAAATTTATTTAAATAAAATTGCATTTATGTGAAGAAAAATGTAAGTCCAATCACGTCATAATTTCTAAAAGCATAAAATTATATTTGCACCAAAATTACTTTCCATCAATATTATATTGGAGAATTTTGTTGTAAAGCAAACCTTCAGGCTTTAGATATAATATTCATTTGTTTGTCATTTATTACTATGCCATTTTTACTACCTCTATATATTTGTATCTCCTCTGTGGTAAATAGGTCATTTATGTTGTTATATGGCTTCAGTACTCTGCTCTTCTCCCACTATTTTTACATTATATTTGTATGCTCTTTTAGCTAGAGCAGTGGTCAGATTAGCTTTTTCTATGTCTTTTTTATGCTCAGTTAATCTATCTTTTAGATTTCTCGTTGTTGCTCCAATATATACTTCTTTTCTATCATTTTCTAGGTTTTTTAGTGGTATTTTGTATACTCCGGTTCTCTCTTCTTGTTTGTAAACATCTTTAACATTTCAAAGTGGCACTAATACAGTTTATGCCTTTTTGAATGCTGGCTTTATGCTTCTTTTATTTATTATTTTATTTACTGTTTTGAAGTGTTTTAGCATATCTGGCACTATTGTAAAATCTACTCTATGCTGATTTCCAGTTGACTCTAGTTCATAAATCCTTCGTTCTTGATTTACACTCTGCATACTTATGCAATTCTTTAAATAATTTGTCTATTAAATTTTATTTATATTCACACTTTTGCACTATATTTTTAATCTGCTTCAATTCATTTTCCTGCAACCTCTCATCGGAACAATGCGTAAGTGCTCTATTGATATAAGATAGCTGCTTTTTTTATTATGCCATTTGTCATTTGACCATTCCGGTATAATAATAGGGCTGTTTGTTGGTTTTCTATAGACTGATGTTATAATGGGGAGGTCTCTTCATTTATATTCACACTTTTGCACTATATTTTTAATCTGTTTCAATTCATTTTCCTGCAACCTCTCATCAGAACAATGCGTAAGTGCTCTATTGACATAAGATAGCCACTTTTTTTATTATGCCATTTGTCATTTGACCATTCCAGTATAATAATAGGGCTGTTTGTTGGTTTTCCATAGACTGATGTTATAATGGGGAGGTCTCTTATTTCCAAGCTCACATCCAATAAGTGTATATTCTCTTTTTCTTTCTTCTCTAGTGCTAGTTTTAAGCCATAGCTTGGTAGAGTGAATAGTTCTTGAAGCATTCCTGTTTTGTCTATTTCTCTCCATATTACAAAAACATTATCAATATATCTTAGATATATATGAGCTTCTTTTATTAAGTCATGCAGGTGGGTCTCTTCTATGGATCTCAAAACCAATTCGGCTATAACACCTGCAAGTGGACTTCCTATTAGTTTGCCTACAGTTTGCCTATAAAATTTGTCTTTAAATCTGAAAAAAGAGTTGTTGCATAACAAATCGGCTAGTTCTCTAAGTATCTTAGGGTTGGTTGTGACCTCTGAAGTGTTGTCCAAAAAAAACCTATATAAGCCTAAGCAAACTGGGGTGATATTGAGTGAAGGGTATAACTTTTCAAAATCGTACCTTGCCAAAATGTTATTCTCTTCTAGTCGTACACTTTTAAGCTTATCAAGGAATTCCATGGTGACTTTACATATCTCCAGGCTTTATATCTAAAGCCTGGAGATTTGCTTTACAGCAAAGTTCTCCAATATAATTGTGAGGCCCGCTAGGCCTGCAGGCCTGAGGACGATGTTGACAGGCGTTGGCCTAAAGAGCGGTGAGCGACGCGCGTGAGGACGGGTAATAAGGTTTGGCGGATAAAACGGAGACATTGTTCAACATGAACAATTTCCTTTATTATGAGAGATTTCATTCACTATACAAATGAATTTAAGATAAAACGGAGACAATGTCAACGTGAACAATTTCCTTTATTATGAGAGATTTCATTCACTATACAAATGAATTTGTGATCTTACAATGAGAGGAGAAATACCTGATTTGTGAAGTATTAATTCTCCAGGAAACACAACCAGAAGATACAAATTCGTTGGAGGCTGACGAGGTGGTCACTGTTCACAATTTACAGTCTTTAGTCTCTCTATTTCACAGTCTTTAGTCCTTTTACAAAATTAAAGATACACACAGAAGTAGTCAGGAACAGGGAAATCTTGTGGATGAGAAAGATGGCTTGAATCTCCAGAGAAAATAAAATATTGATGATCCTGAAGTCGAAGAAGTCGTCATAGCACCAGTAAACTACTAGGCTGGATGGATGAAATAAAATAGCGGCAATTGTGAAATCAGTTGGAAACGGCGGTCGCGATGCACATCACTAGAAATCGGAACAAACGTTATATTGATGATCTTGAAGTCGAAGAAGTCGTCGTAGCACCAGTAAACTACTAGGCTGGATGGATGAAATAAAATAGCGGCAATTGTGAAATCAGTTGGAAACGGCGGTCGCGATGCACATCACTAGAAATCGAAACAAACGTTGGAGGACAAGCAAGCAAGCCTCGATCGAGGGTGTATTGGATCTTAAATATCCGAGACCTTTTGATCCTTATTCCCAGGGATGTTTTTCTCTTTAACTTACAAATGGTTCAGGTATCGTGATCTTAAATATCCAAGACCTTTTGATCCTTATTCCCAGGGATGTTTTTCTCTTTAACTTACAAATGGTTCAGGTATCGTTTCTTAGATTTTGAATCGACACCTGAATAGATCATTTCGTTGAAATTTAATATTTAAAAGAACAGTGACAAAACATAACATGTCTGTAATCATATTGCAGCTTTGGTGACAAATTCCTTCTTATTTCTTCTATTTCTCTTGCCGACACCTGAATAGATCATTTCGTTTAAATTTAATATTTAAAAGAACAGTGACAAAACATAACACGTCTGTAATCATATTGCAGCTTTGGTGACAAATTCCTTCTTATTTCTTCTATTTCCTTGTGGTTTTAATTACGTTTTAATTATTATTATTATTATTATTATTTTTAATTATATTCAGAGTTCTGGTACCTCACATAATATTGATGGAGTAATTTTGGTGCAAATATAATTTTATGCTTTTAGAAATTATGACGTGATTGGACTTACATTTTTCTTCATGTAAATGCAATTTTATTTAAATAAATTTTATTTTGGTTAGATTTTAGCATAAAATATAAAACTCTGTTAGTAATTAGAAATTATTGTAGAATTTTTTGAATTTTTGAACTTTAAGAATTTAAGTTATATTTTTAGTTCTAGAGCTGTAGCGTTTTATACTGTATTCCATTAAAAGTTTGTAAGAGCTGATGATGGTGTAGAAGCCAAAAATGTTACTCAGATTAAATTGTTTTGTTAGAAAAGTACTGGACTGCTTATGTGTGCTTAGAATTAATTTAATAATTAGTTAAATGTTGAAGAGAGCAGTTAAATTTTAATTTTTTATTTTGTGAGCACATCTTTTGACAATAAACAATATCTTTTTCCTCAATACAGGAACTTTTGTAGTAAGTTCCTATAGTATGCCCCTGTTATTATTTATCCTTTTTTTAAGTAATTTGCCAATATATCTTGTCTGTCCCAAAACATAGATAACATAACTTTGCTGGATGGCCTTCCCTTGAGTTCTCTTGGGAGTCTGTAAACTAGTTCAACTACATTTGAATTCCCATTTTCATTATTTTACAATCTCACATGATAGACATTTCTTGCCATATACAGCTGACGTCTATTTGTGGATTGTTTGTTCAATTTTCCTTGAAAATGAAGTAGTCATATTGTGGCTTAATACTCAGTTTTGTCCAGCATAACACCTTCTATTATCATGCTTCTAATTCCAATTAAACAGGACCTCTCAAAACAGAAAAGGCATGTATATTAGTAAGATAGTAACTATTATTGTTTACAATTACATCTATACCACATATACAGCATTGTGAGTATAAAAAACTTTTTGGCTTCCTCTTGTAATATAATACAGGTGCTTCTTTAGTTATGAACATTTGTACTTACAAATGTGAAGTTTCATTTTCAAATTTCATGAAATTTCAAAAATTCTTCAATAGTACTAAATAACATAAAGATGAAAGCACTACAAGCAATTGAGACAAAAGCATAATCAGTCTTTTACTATAACAAACGTTTTCAGCTGTTAAAGCTATCTTCAGGTTACATTACAATTTATTAATAATATCAACGTTCCAGAACATAACACCTTCTACTATCATGGTAATAATAAATTGTAATGTTATAAATAAAAGCGAACTTGCTTTTTCTCAAACATCAAAAGTCAAAATTTCTCAAAAAATCAGCTCCACAAGCAAGTTATTCATACAGATTTATTCACTGCATAATGTTTTCGGACTTTTTTCTAGTCCCTCTTCAGTGCTACACTATCTGCTATTGTCTGTTTATAGAACAGAATATGTGTTACGGTTGTCATAGCAATGTATAGAACAGAACGATGTTTTGATTTGAAAAGAGATGTAATTTAAAGAGCTTTTTGAGAAATTTTGACTTTTGATAAATTGTAATGTAACCTGAAGATGGCTTTAACAGCCAAAAATGTTTGTTATAGTAAAAGATTGATTATGCTTTTGTCTCAACTGCTTGTAGTGCTTTCATCTTTGTTATTTAGTAGTAAGAGTTTTAAGCAGTTATTAATTCGTAAACATTCTTCAGTAGTTTTAAGTAATATGATAGCTGTTGAAAAATCAAAAGCACTATTTGCAAGGTGAAAAATAGTTTTATTTGCATATAACGTAGTGGTACATCGAAAACGTTAGCTTTAAATACAGGGTTTTTGTTAACTAACTGCTTGAAGTGCTGTTTATTTGGAACATAACTTTGTCAATGAGACCATGTCCACCTTCCATGCATGAGAGAGTAGTTCTTTCTATGGCAGATATTGGGTGATGGTGCAAAGTCGCGGTTTATTACGACTGTCAATACTAAATAATTACACTAAGCCTAACGGTTTAAAGATATTCAGAAGTCAAAAATTTAAATTCTTTTCACATAAATATGAAATCAATGTAATTGAATAACACAATTTATAGAGGAACTATGTATTAGAAATGCTAAAATAAGTTATTTTATTAAAATAAAATTAATTATTTTTTTAGTACAATTTTCCAACAGTTTGTACAAAAAAGATTGTACAAATTTCTTCGGCTTACATTTGATAAATGGCCATTAGATGCTTCATTTCGTTTGGTAAGTATATTTTTTTAGTTCTAATTATCAACATATAAAATTTGTAATAATAAATTCTTAGAGATTTAGTGATCTTTTTATTTCATATGTTTTAAACGGAATGACAATATTTTGTCAATTAAATATTACCTAGAGATGAGTTTCATATTCTTACGAATAAAAAAAAAAAAACAAACAAACATAAAAGTTAAAATTTTAAATTTTGATCTTGAAGTTTTCATCTACAATTATTGTAAGAAATTCAATTTTTTTGAATAGATAATACAGTCAAACCCCAAAAAGATGCCACCATCCATTCGGCGACGATTTTGGCAGCTAATTGGGATTGCCGGTTTATCGAAAACACATGTAGTATAGAAATGAAAATAAACTCCAAATTTATTAAATTAATAAAATACAGTACATTTATATGTAGCATTCAAACTTAACATTTCTAAAAAACTGTATACTTTGCAGTATAGTATAGGAATCATATATGTACAATACTGTATAGAAAACATGTCCATCTGCTGTTCTGATCCTCTACTTTGAATTCTCTGTAAAACACAATATACACAGCTTACTGTACAGTATCCTTATTCACTCAGTACGCAATAAACGATGGAAATGATCTGGTTCTTAAGATCTTAAATTTGCTACAACCAGGTGTGGACAGACTTAAAGAGAGACATGATTAACCATTAACTCCATCTCTCCCACCTGCTGGTTACAAATGAATTCAGACAGCTTTTAATACTGTATATACAGTACTGATGAACTTCGGGATGTAAGTCACCCTATACTCCTGGCAAATTAACGAGAACAAATACAATATCAAAAGGAATATTTGTTTAGATGGTTTTAGTGGCGGATTTTGTCTTATTGGGTTTTGCTTATTTCATTAACATAGGGAAGATCCATTTCACTAAATTTCTTGGCAGTCAGCAAGGATAGCAACTTATCTGGGTTTGACTTTATACGCAAATTTAAGTTGTTAAATTTTCTTATAAAAGCATATTTAGTAAAATTAAATTATTTAATCAAAAAATGCTCTTGACTATCTATTTAACCTGTTTCAGATAAATTAAAGGTCATATTCAGTTTCTATCTAGCCACATCAGAAGACTGATCTGAGTGACTAGAGATGGAAGGCCATTACTTATTACAAATTTTGTTATAAAGTAAGCAAAAAAGCTTGCTTTATAATAAAATTTATTAAAAAAAATCTTAACAAAAATACTACAGTTTAATATCTAATTGTCATTTTTGAAGTATAATTAATAATATAAAATATTAATTGTAATCTTAAATCTCTAGGTTACATAAGTGAAACTATTCAAAATAGTCATTAATAAAGATAGGCATATGATTTATACTACTTGCTCTCCCTTTAAGCTCTTTAATGAAAACAAAATTTGGAACTGTTATAGCTGTAAAAATGATGGTTAAATATTAAAAGTATTGATTTTTGTTAGAGCTATTTTACATATTTTGGTCACTGATTAGTCTTGCAATTTGGTAAAAGGAGGAGCTAGAGGGAAACTGATTTTGATCTATGTTTAACTGATACAAACTGACTATGTGCAAAAATATTGTTTGATTAAACAGTTTAATCCTATTTAATAAGCACATTAATTGAATTAAATTGAAATTGGATTGGTCCTTTTATTTATATTTTACAGTAAGAAGTTTTTATTTAGTATGTTTCCTGTTGATATTAAAGCATTCTAAAATAATCTGTTTGATCTGTGGAGAATGACAAGTTTCTCTAATCTTGATCAATCACTTTAAGAAAAAAAAATATAAATGTATTATCTTTAATTTTATTAAAATGATAAGCCATCTTACTATTGTACTTAATTTATTTTCCATAATTAAATATGAATTATTATTATACAGGAATACCTCGATTATCGTGGTTAATGTTGCCACGAAAAATACCACAATAATCGAATCCACAATAACTGGGATAAATAATGCATGTAAAATAAATGATCATTACCAAGAATTTTTCAAATATGTTAAATTTTATGTATGAGGTAAAAAAGAAATATGCTGAACGTGCTAATCTTCTAAGTTGATCACTCCACGTTTCTTCTTGATAGCTGTAGCCTTGATATCATCCTTGTTTCTTTTAACATTCATTGTAGGGGTATATAAGAAGAGAAATAAATATCCATATGTACTTCAAGTAGAGGTGGATAGTTACTGGTGAATGGTGAGCAGGCACGATCGGATAAAAACGAAGAGCTACTTGGAGTGTGGCAATGCGAACTAAATGTAATTCTGATTGCATATGTAGTGGGCTACATCTCGCGATGATAATTCGAATTTCGAGCACAATAATTCGAATTTTAGTATCAAATTATAAACCGCAATAAATCGGGAATAGCAATAATCAAAACTGCGATAATCGAGGTATTCCTGTATATCATACATTGTTGTTATAGTATTTAAATTATATTATTGGACTTATAAACTGAATTATTTTTCTTAATCTCATTTTAGTATAATTTATATATTTAGTACTGTAACCAATTTAAATGGAATAAATATTCTTACAAATACTAATCACAGGTTTAAGTTTATCTGAAGACACTAATTCATAAGTGTAGAAATATTTATATAGTATTCCAATAGTATATAACTATCTTTAAATGTTAAATTTTGACAAAAATCTCTTTTATTGACATTTTAGATGAAATAATATACCTAGATATTATACAGGATGTGGCAGAATAGAGTCCCACATTTCAAAAGGCAATAAAAAATGAACAAAAGTTAAAGAAAAAAAGCTTGATATATTCAAAAACTACTAACAGTCTAGTTTGTTTATAGTTTATTTATTTTTTAAAAATGATATCTGTCAGATAGTGACTGTTATTGGCAATGCACTGCTAAAGTCGCTCTCAAAAGCTATCCATCACTCTGTTGATCATCTCTGGGGGAATGGCAGCAACTGCCTCAGAAATGGCATTTTTAAGTGCTTGGAGAGTGTAAGGCCACTGCTGATAAACCTTGTCCTTGAGATATCCCCACAGGAAAAAATTGCAGAGAGACTTCTCAGGTGAGTGAGCAGGCCACCCGATATTTTCTCTTGAAGACAAGTCTATTGATAAAATAAAATCGTCAGCAAATTTTGAGCTGTGTGGGCTGTGGCCTCGTCCTGTTGAAACCAAATCTCCTTTGCAGTACTGAATTTTTCTAAGCCAGACTGGAGAAAGTTTTCTAACATAACACAGTAGCAATTGGAGGTCACAATCACAGTCTTACCATCTTCAAAAAATAAGGTCCTAAAACACCTAAATGAGAAACAGTGCATCAAACAGTAACTCAAGGCTTTGCAGAGGTTGTTGGTTAAGTTCATGGGGATTAGTGTCGGCCCAATATCGACAATTCTGCTTGTTGACAGCACCTGACAGGTGGAAATGTGCCTCATCGCTGCTCCATAAAACATTTGTGGGAGAGACGTTTTCAAGAATTTCCTCAATAAAGTTTTACGGGACTCCCAATCTGCTTTACTTAACTTTTGCACAACCATAATTTTATACAGATGCATTTTTAAGACAGTGTGAAGAATTCTTCTCACAGTTCGATCTGAAATCCCCAAAGCAGCAGCGTGTTTTTGAGCTGAACGTTTTGGGGATAGCAGTACTGAAGCTCAAACATAATTCACATTTTCAGGTGTTTTAATGGTCTGAGAACGACTTTTTGGCTTCCTTGGTAATGCAGATCCAGTTGCATTCATGTTTGAATTCCATCACAAGATCATTTTTGCTGTCAGGAACATTTTCTGTTGAATGGAGGCTAAACCGTTTTCAAAATGCTTGCTGCTTGGCGATAATGGAACTGTTATTTTTGAAGAACACCTCGATTACAAAACCATGATGCACACTGGACCAACTCATTGCAAATGGCATCTAATAACATCAAACACTATTCACCAGGAGTGCCACTGTACATGAATGCTTCGTGCATTATCTGAGCACTCGTGAAGCGAATAATTGCTGCAACAATGAGCACGTTCTGGCCTGTGAAAAACTAGATTGTTGGTAGTTTTTGAATATATCAAGCTTTTTTCTATAACTTGTTTTGTTCATTTTTTATTGTCTTTTGAAATTGAAACTAGGTGTTTTATGCAATATGTGTTTTATTTCAGATCTAAAGTATCCATCATCCATTCCCTCCTGCCTTGCCATCGGTGTTATCTTCCAGGTACTCCTCGCAATCTATAATGTCAACATAGTCCTTTCCCTTTTCCTTAAAGGCAGCGCTTCCTTAAACCAGACTCCATGCTTTAATGGATGCTCGAAGAACATAGGCCACCATGTCCCAGGTACATATCTGCCGGGGAGTATGTCCAGATGAGTGGAAGAGCAGGAAGGAGGGGGATGGATCCTGTTGGGACTCCATTCTGCTGCATCCTGTATATTGACATAATTAATAATAATTTTATTACTATAATTATTTGAATTATATGTCAACCCCAGTTTATGAGATTAAAGCATTCATGGAAAATGCCTGTAAATTGAATTCTTGTAAATCAGAAACTAAATTACCATTGACTTAAATGGTAAAAAATATAATGCATTCCTGAGCCCCAAAAATGTCATTCATTTTTCATTGAAATATCCATGCCATCTAAGTATATATATATATATATATATGACAGCAAAATTACATCAATAATTAGTAATAATTTCTATAATGGAATCTAAGAAAAGATAGTTTTTCTTAAAGTCTAAAGTAAATATGTCATTCATGATTTAGAAATGAGTACACTATATAGTAAAGCTGTCTTTTACAATCTGAAGTATATCTGTCTTTTACATATCTGAAGGATATTTCACTCAGGATCCTGGTTGTTGATACCCTTGGCGTGGCAGAAAACAGAAGCACCTGCCTCCTCGAGGGCAGATATCCCAACACTTCAGTTATGTTTTCCTTAAACCCCGTCTCCACCATCTTATCTGCCTCATTAAGAACTAGGATCTGAACATTCCCAGCATCAAAGTTTGAATTCTCTTGTAGATGCTGTAGAAGCAGTCCAGGAGTACACACAAATATGTTCATCCCAGAGATCCGAAGACATCCTCATCCTCAGACTCCAATTCCCCCATAATAAGTTCTGCACTATGTCCTGTGTGTATTTGGAGAAGCAGTCCAGGAGTACACACAAATATGTTCATCCCAGAGATCCAAAGCACCTCATCCTCAGACTCCAATTCCCCCATAATAAGTTCTGCACTATGTCCTGTGTGTATTTCCCAACACACTTCAAAACATTGAAGATCTGGAGTACTAGCTCACATGTTGGAGTAAGGATCAAGCCTTCAAGGCAATCTTCAGTGCTCCACTTGAGATCCAGAAGCTTCTGCAGCATTGATATGTTAAATGCAAGTGTTTTCCCAGATCCTGTTTGGAATGATTCTATCATATCATGGCCCTTGAGAACCATAGGAATGACTTTTGACTGGATTTCTGTCATTTTCATCAACCCATCCTTCTTAAGCATATCCTTGATTTTTACACTGATGTTTAGCTCTTCAAATTTCATGGGTCAAAACTTTAGCATCTGTTAAAAGAAGCTTACTTATCCATTGGAATGACCAAAGCAAAATTTGATTTATTTGCAGTTGGATACATCATCTGCATTCTAGGTTTGATGCAGCAAATTGCTAAGGCCATTGGGCGATCTCTTCAGTTAACCGAAGTTTCCTTTGGTCTCTGGCTTCTCCTTTGGCTCCTCATTCTCTTTTGGCTCCTCTGGCTTCTTAGAATTATCTGGAGTTATATCCTCTGGCTTCTCCTTTGGCACTTCATTCACCTTTGGCTCCTCATTCTCTTTTGGCTCCTCTGGCTTCTTAGAATTATCTGGAGTTATATTTCCAGAGGCTAATAGTGCTGGTGGGATTGGTGATGGGATACCAACTGTTCCAAAGATCCTGTTCACAAGTACATTGATCTGAGCTATTGCAAGGTTCTGGAATGCGTTTACTCCATTGGTTATCAGAATTCCTAGAGAACCTTTCTGGTTTCAAGTTTCCATATTTCACCTTGAGATTGTTGGCTGACCCAATCATGATGTGGGCTATATTTAATATCTGATTACAGATAGGCCTTGATTAGCGCGACTTCGAATAGCGAGAATTCGATTAGTGCGACTTAAAAAATTGATACCGTTATTCGGTTAGTACGAGAAAAGATTCAATTAGTGCGAGTTGTAAACACAGATCAGTCTTACTAACAAAGCTCCTTTTATGATGTCAATTAACAAATTACCGTTAATTTTCGGTTAGTAAAACCGGACGAGGAGCAGTCCAAGAACGGTCACACGATTTTGAAGGGGTGAAACATCAGAAAGATGGGCTTTTTGCCGTTAACTGTTTAACATTACTGTACTATTATTTAGCTTTGCTATCGTATACATACAGTAGAGTACAGAATTTTCTCTTTTAAAAAGTATCGAAATGGATAAAAGGAAGAACACTTTTGATGATAAAACAGGAAACGAAAAAAAGAGTAGTGATTACGCTACAGCAAAAAATGGATGTGATTGAGCGACATAAAAGCATTCTTTGTTAAATTTTTTTAAATAAGGATATCGTTACAAAATTATTTGCCTATTATATTGCTGTGCTACCGATATTATTTATTTTCTTTTGTTTATTATCTGATTTCTTTATTTAAAATAAAACTTGTGAAAAAAATTTGTTTTTGTTATCTTTTGCTGTCGTATTCTGCTAATAAACAAATAGAAAACTTGTTAAAAATTTCTCATTGGTTCATTAACTTCGCTTATTAATTCTATCTGGAACTAATTTACTGATTCAATAAAGTTACAATGCTTAATTGCAAATCGGACTATTCACTCAATTCTCGACCCAGAATTGGCGGCCAGGCGGCGCTCAACTTCCGCTTTCAGTTTGCTATTTTGGTTTGATTTGGCGGTTGGTTTGATGATGGTATGAGACGCAATTCCTGGTAAGTTATTAATTTAGATGATGAACAATGATGTAAAATATGAAAATAAATATTTCTTAAACAGTTAAGGCCTGTTTCCACTTACTCCGCGCGGATGAAAAAAATGCGCTAGCGCAAATAGTCAGCGGCAAATGCGCGGTGCACAATCTGCTTAAATTGTTTCCACTCCCCTCTTACTGAGCGATGACCTTGAGCTTAGCCTAGACAGAAATGGAAGCTAATTTTAATTCTCCTGCAGGGGCAATATCTTGGCATAATCATTTAGTCATTGATTTCTAAATATTTAATTTTACTGGAACACAAATTTCCATATCTGTTCATTGAAATTACAGATTTTTATATTCACTATGGTTCTTAGTGCTATACAAGTGCCAGGATTACACTGAGAACCATGGTGAATATAAAAATCTGTAATTTCAATGAACAGATATGGAAACTTTGTGTTCCAGTAAAATTAATCATATAAATCACTTCTATTCATTATTATATTCTAAATTTTTGTTGTAATGTTGTATTATGTTTAAAAAAGTAAATTAATATTATTAATAATTTGATTTAATAAATTGAAATAAGACATGAAACAAACAGATATAAACAGAATTTAATGTTGTTTATCTATCAATACTTTTTAACAACTTTCAGAAGTTCTTTTCATACTCCTCAGCAATCTCTCTTGAGAAATTTTTGAATCAATTACTTCTGTTACACGGTAAAATAATAATTTAAAATAAATTAGTTAATAAATAAGTTAGTTAAATAAATTAGTTGTAAAATAATAATTTCATTATCAAATCCACAGAAATGATGGAAAAAATATTATTATTTGCTTCATTCAATTATAAAAGTTTCTTTTTTTCGTCTAGTAATGTATTCCTAACGATCTATATATCGATAGGCATTCCACGTGTGAGCCGCCATCTTGTTTGTGCGCAAGCAGAAAGCAGAAATATCTACTACCGCTAGATGACAGCGTAAAGCAGACGGCGCACTATTTGTCTGCGCAGATTCATGTTTCCACAAGTGCGCTATACGCCACACACCGTGAGTCGCGCACAGCGCATTCAGTGGAAACATAAGTGGAAACAGACCTTTAGTGTTAAGTTTATTGTGGTTATTCATCGTGAAACTTAGCTAATGGCCGGAATCTCACAAAGCAAGAACCAATTACCATATTTTCCATAGAGTTAATAGTTCGATTAGTGCGAATTCGATTAGCGCGAGAAATTCGTGGAACCAATTATTCGCGCTAATCAAGGCCTACCTGTACAAAGTAAGCAAAAATTATACAGAAAGAAAAATGCCCCAAAAGAAATTGATATTTGTTACTGTTTAGTAATTTCAATAAAATTCTTTGTATGAAAATAATAGACATAATTCATTCTAAACATTATCAGAAACTATTGATATAAATATGCTCTTCTCTTATTTTATACTGCTTTTCATTCTACAACCATCAACCCGATGATTGCCTAGTAAAGTACCAATATATTATCTTGGAGGATCCAGGTTGAAATCTGGGTCCCATATTTGAACCTGAGAGGTTTGAGCCTGGCCTATTGGACACCATTCTTCAATCTTCCCATTATTGGTTTATCTATCTTGTAATTGTCTCTAAAAGTGGATTCTGCCATATAAAATATAACCATGTGTGATAAGGTGGCTTAATAAAAACAAATTTTAACCATCCTTCTGCCCACCTCTATCTCCATAAATCAACAACATATTAATATCAACTATAGGCCACCCACATCTGTAGTAGGATGATGTGTTAATTGAAGGATTTACTTCAACAAGCTGAGACTCCTCCTGAGAAAAAATAGATCTCAGATCTGGAATTTAATCTGAAATTTCAGGTTGTAAGATAATGTTATAACATGTAGCAATCCAAATGACATTGAAGAGATGAATTGGACTGAAGAAGAATGACAGTTTATCTGAGAACCTTCATATAAATTTTAAGATGTGGGCTGGATTCATTGAAGCAATTTCATATGACAAATCTAGCTGATTGTGTTTTGTATTGAAATTTGGCAGAATATACTCCATTGATAAAATAAAACAACACTCAAATTTTAAATAAATGCATATAAAATATTTTAAAATTTGAAACTCTTCTAAGAAAAATATTTGAATATTTGTTATTGTTTCCATCCTTTATGTATTCTTCACGTTAGCAAGAAGTGCCTTATTTGAGCTTAAAAATTTTGCTCTCTTGTAAAATTGAAATGAAGATTCATTAATCATATCTTTGTACAAATTACAGTGGGTGATTGATTAACGAACATAATCTGTTCAAAGACGATGTTCGTTATTCGAATTGTTTGTTAACCAATCATTGATTTACCATAGGTTTTTATGGGAATTTGATTAATTCATTCTGGAGATCCCAAAAAAAAAAAAAATAAATAATTATATAATTTCTTACTACATTTATTTATATATAATAACCATAATATATACATACATAGTCTTGCATTTTAATCTATTATGTTTATTTTCCATAAAAGAATCTGTCCAATGTCAATTGCTTTTCTCTCTTCTTCAGGATTTTTTGGAAGTGATTAATAGCATTGTTGCTTTAGAGATCTCCAAGCCTATTGACCTCAACTTGGTATAGGTGCCATTCTAAGACCAAAAAATTATAAAATCTCTCTCTTCTTTAATAAATCTTTGATTTGTTTTAAGTTGTCTCCGAGTTAATTTTAATTGGGAAAAACTACTATTCTCCCATCCTTACTCATAAGTCCACAAATGCACAAGACCTAAACCTGTCATTCCGTTAGGTTAGTTAAGTCTCCATCCTCGTGAGATATTTTTATCTGGCAGCAACTATTTATAGAGCTCATCACAGGCTGGCCAATACCTATGATAGGGTCAACCAGATGATTGGAAGATGAAGTTCAATGGGCCGGACCCAGACCCCCTCCTGAAAATTGGAGGAGTGGGACCTGGATCCTCCAGGATGATAAACCACAGCTTTACCAGGCAGCCATCCGGCCGATCTGTCATTCCCTCAGTCTGCGGGTCCAACAGTTTGTTTTGTGAAGTGTTTGTTATTCGAACAGTTTGTTAACTGATCACCCACTGTATATTTGTTCATTCTCTCATATTGAGATCTCATAAACTAAGGTTGATATATATCATATATTACCAAGTTAACATATTTGTTGCTTTATTTAGAATAACTTAAATTTCTATATTAATAAATATTTTTATAATTCAGTCATCATGCTGTATATAGTTTAGGTAATAATAATATAAAACATTATAGTTTGTTTTGCTTAGAAAGAACATATTTTATTTATTTTCTTGTTTTAATGATAAATATAAATTACAGGTGTATATTTTGTATATATTTTTGAGTACTTAAATAAAAATATTCAGTTTTATTCCAAAATGATGTATTTTGCAAGCAAATTTTTAAATTTTCATAAAATACTGCTCACAAGTCAGTTACTGTTTTATATACAGGTGTTACTCTACTTATGATAATTCAACTTATGATCTGATGTTATGATTGCCCTTAAAATATTCCTAACTTGCCTATTTTCATAGCATATTGACTAGGAAAACTTTTTGTTTTATTAAAAATGTAATAAAGCAATTGCTTACCACCTTGGAAAATCCAGATTCAATTTTGAATATTTTTACATTTTGAAAATCCAAGATCAAATCCTGCTAATTTTACCATATTGAAGGCTCTAATCTTCCATTGTATACTATTACTATTATTGTTAGTTATTTTTAACTTGTGCTTTTTTTCAACTTGTGATAGGTTATCAAAATGTAACCCCATCATAAGTAGATTACCTTATTCAATTTTTTTGTCTTTTATAAAAGTAAGTTCCAAAAGTAAAATTAAATACTTTAATGATGATAAAAACTTTAGTAAAAACTTTATTTAATATAAAATGTTCTGTTTCATTGAGATTTTGTAATAATTTAATATATTATATTCAAATTATACTATTACATATAGTAAAATGTTGTTGTGGAATTACTTGAAATGAGACAAGCAACTTAAATCAATTATTCAAATGTGATTATATTGGGATAACAATAAAAATATTAAAGCTAATACAAGATTATATTCAAAACATATATGAAAAGCTTTTAGGCCTAATCTTCTCATTATACAAGTCCTTGACTTACAATGGGGTTTGGTTTGAAACCTGCTGTTATAATTTGGCATAGTTGTAAGTCTTTAATTCCCAAAATTTATGGATTTTTCACTACTAATGTTTTCTAGGGCACTATACATTATCTTAATAAACATAAAGAACACAAAACTACAAGAACCACACACAAAAAAGGACACTTTTCATATATCAGACTATTGGATCAAGGACTTGAACTCATGTAATTACTGATCATTCACAGAATTCGCAGATTACAGCAACAAATAAAATATAAGTGCTCATAAGTCAAGGTGATTGTAAGTCAAAGATTACTTGAATATGAACAATGAGAAATAAAATATGATATTCTAAAATATTTATGAAATAATTAGTAGATTTTGGCTATAACAACAATATGTCATATGTAATAGCTTCTTATTGTTATAATTGCCTGTTGGAAATGCAACTGATCATTTTTAAATTTCATTGTAAATTTAATAGCCAAAATCAACAATAAATTGTTTAGTCATTCTTTAGTTTAATGACATATGCATAAGCTATTAAGAATAATAATAATAATAATAATTTTTATCATTTACAATTAATAGTACAAGTTTTTGCTTTAGAATATATAATTGAACATATTCTGGTTTAGTTTAGAAATCAATGTGTTGCTTTGTATTTATATATTTATGCATTTATATGAATAGTGAAATCTCATGATATCAATAATATCTGATTAGGATAATTTATCTTCAATATTTAAATTTTGATTAATTTTGAAATTGAAAAATATTTTAAAATACAGTATTTTTTCAATCTATATGATTTAATAAATATTAAAATGCAATATATATCTTTTAATACATTAAATCCATTTATTATGCATTTAGCCATTAGAGACTTGGTTAAGTTATATTCAGCCTTGGAGATACACTAATTTGCTGGGTGATAAACAACATTTAACTAAAGAAGAAGATCAAGGACAAACTCCTAATTCAAGATGGTGAATGTTAAATTTATTTTTTTTTATTTAATTGCTATTTTATTCTTCATATTTTAATAATGCATAATTTTTCTTTGCATTTATTTAAATAATAAGTTTTCATATTTTCAGCTCAATTTTTTTCTTTCTTAATATCAGTGATTTGAATTTATAGCTTTTAGTCTTTTAATTCCAATGTTTATGATATTTCATTATTATGTTCCCTATAAGCCTATGTTTTTTGGTGAATTTTTGATCATAAAATATTTCAATTAATTTTATTTTAATTAAAAAAGATTATCAGTATGAACCTATTTCAAATAAAATTTAAAAAGGAATAATATGATGATAAATTTTATATAAAACTTTCCTAATTTCACTATGTAGTTGAAAAAATTTCTAATTTTTATAAAAATAATTAAAATAACTATTTTTATGAAATAAGTTTTGTCTAATACAATAATATTTATTTGGATAGGATATTTATCTTATCAATAATACAAAAGAATTTTTCAAGCAAGATATAAATTTCTCATTGAAGTATCATATGAGTGCTAATCAAAACCAATATGTATAAATGCTTTCTGACTTATATAAAATTTTCATAAATTAGATTTCTGAAATTCATATGCAGTTATCATAATAAATTAAACAGAACATTATATACTATACAGATGACTACAAATAAGGCAGGAGATATGTAATAACTATTATAAATATAATTCATTTATACAATATACATTATTATATTATGATAAGATAACTAACGGTAGTTCATTATTAATACTATCTTTCATTCCTATTATAGCAATATCATGACTGTTATGATATTATCTTGTACATTTACAACACTATGATATATCTATATGCAGTAATCTCAAGTTACATTATAGGTCATTCCAAAACCAGCAATGTTATTTGAGACAATATAAATCAAATTTTCCTACAAATGTAATATTAAAATGGAGTGATTGGTTCTGGACAAAAGATTTTGATTGAGCAAATCAAATATACTTATTCTGTATTTATGAAAGATTTACAAAAAATATGAAATCTGACAAATCATTGACAATTGAAGAAGGAAATTGCATTTTCTCTTGAACTATAACTAGGCAAATGGATTGTTACTGAGATCTAATAATAAAAATAATGAACAAATCATTGCAGTTTTCATTATTGCTTAAGTAAATCAAGTACTGAATTTTGTGAGCTAAATTTGTCTCCTAAAACAAACATACATTTTCTCTATTCCCTGCTTTGTTATTGTTCATTGCTTTATTCAAATCAAATGTCAAGAATCTCAATATAGGTTCAGATCCCTCAATCAGTTTTGAAATTATCATGATCTGATCTGTTAGATAATATTAAAATCTGATTTTTTCAAGCACACTTTGCTTCCATATTTCAGTAAGATCATTGAGTTTGAGTTCTTTATTATGGGAGTTTAGCACCTTAATCTTCAAAAATAACTTCCAAATCAATTTTTTGCCATATTGGGTGTTTTTGTTATCAAGGAAACAAGATAAACTTTTAGAATGGTATTTGAACCTGAATAAATTATGAAGAAAAGACAAACAATCCAGATACAACTTTATTGTTTTTCACCTCATCTGTTTACAAGTCTGATAATTGTTATTCCATCTAGGATATTGAAGGCCTTTCAAAATCTTTTAGTATTTTTTTCTTATTAAATTTTTTTATACTACTTTCCATCCTACTGGATACTAAAAAATAAGGCATTTCAATTATCTCATAGGCTACCATATCTATATTGAGGTCTTCCATTCTTGCTTTTTTGTTGAAAGTAATTAAATGACAGATATATTCCAGCATTTACCATAGATCATCTATAATTGTATGGTGTGGTTGCCTGTGAAGGTGAACAATTGATTCAGTGAGTTGGACTTAACTGTTCTTGTAAAAATCAAGAGGTATAGAACTAGAAATTGAATTTAAGTTTTCAAAGATGAAATGTAACACAATTTCATGTGATTGATTTACTGTTCACTGTAAATCATTGGAAGTAGTTTGGCTTTCTACTCAAAGGCCAGGATTAAATTTGGGTGTTACATCAATGAATGGAATTAGACAGATAAGTGTTTGGAGACAGAATAATACAGGGTGCGGCAAAAGTAATGCCTTTTTTTTTAACTGGAGCAATGTTAACCCACATGTTATTTTGAAAAAAAGATGTTAGCCTATCAGGAGTTAGTTTTGCAAAGTCACGAATTTTAATGAAGATCAATAATAATAAATTACAAATTAAGCCTAACGGTTCTAACGACTCTGCAATCCAGAGTTCGGCCTAAGCTCAGGTCTTAAACTAATTCTAACTTAAATATAATTAACTTCAAAAACAATCTAACAACAATTAACGTTAACCAGGAAAACAAAACCGGAAACGGCACTTACAATTAAAAGTACCGATTAAGTGTTAGATCGAAAACAACAAACAAGATTAGAAACTTATACTAATAATTGGAATAAATTCTCAAACAAGTTAGATAATAAAAACATATAAATTTATTAGACTGAAAACACTTACAAAAGTGTTAATAAATGCTTTATTGAAACGATAATAAAGCAACAAGCAATTAATCGACAAAACTTGTTTACAATCTTTAACAATGATAACAGCACTATTAGCAGCTGAGAAAACACCTTTAATAACATATGATTAAATTAAAACAAACGTTTTCGGCTCTTTCTTTACAGCAATCTTCAGGTTTTTCACTACATATACAAAAATAATCGTTCTAGAACGCTAGCTATTCTAAAAGCGTTCTTTGTTCTATTACCATCTTTTTAAACTATAAATAGTTTAAGAGTTTTGTTAAGTCATTGTTAAAGATTGTGAAAGAGTTTAAGCAGTTTTTTGGTTCAATAATAACTATGAAAACTTGTTTAATCCAACTCAAATATCAACAATCAACTATTCACAAGAAATAAACTTTAAATACTAATTAAATACTACTACCTCCACCACCATACAAACTTCAAGCAAATTGTAGACCTTTACAAGAATTCTAATGTCACTTTAACCAACTTTACGTCAATACAACAACACCTCTTCAAGTCATCGAGTTTGTCGACTTTTATATCTGAGTGACGTACAGTTATGTGTAGCCTCATTTACATAAATATATGTAACAAGTTTAAAGTTATTAGCTTACAGAGTAATTCATTCATGTCATCCTCTTCGCAATTTATTTATAAATCGAACAAAACATTGATACGGATCATTCTTACATTCTCATATTGGATCAGTGGAAAAATTAGTTAGATAGGATGACGTCATTAACTGGGACAGCTCTTCCGGAGAACGGATTCCGATTCCGTAACACGTGATTGCTAACTATTATGATGGAGAGTGGGGAAGTAAGTCAACTCTTAAACTAAAATATAATACGTTAGATAATAATAAAAATAATGATAAATAAGAAAAGAGTTCATAATAAAATAAAGCAGGACTGGTCAGAGCTAACTTCCTCACACTCCTCCCCTGTAAAATAAGGAACTGCATAGCATTTCCTTTAAATTTTGTCCGTCAGAGCTTACCCGTTTACAATTTCTGTAAACTTTTCATAGCCTCACTGATATCAAATTAATAAAGTTTCTTTTTCTATGAGCATTTAGTTGATCCTTAAGTCTAACATGTGGAGGTAAATTTCTTAACATAACAATACATTATATCCATAAAAGGATGCTTGATCAATATCGATCGTTTGATGACAGGAAAATTTTGATATTAATTCCTTTTGAAGGCTGTAAGAGACTTTTCCCACTGTTAATGTTTAAATTTTGTTAGTATTTTAGTGATCATCACTTACAGTCATTGACAAACAATGTTTAATGTTCCAAAATATTTCAATGACTCAATTTTTTTGGATTTACAATTACTAGTGCTGAAAAAGAAAATTATAACTATACAACTTATCTTCTTCGAGGAGGAAGTCCAGCGAGACGATGATAGTCCACCTTCTGCATTGGCCTAAGTCGTCGGGTCGTTACATCGGAACTTCTAGCGACATGCAGACCGGAAACAGTTCTGATGCGGCTATCTATTGGTGCTGTAGATCTTGCATCACCGGCGTCTCTGGTGATGTTCCTCACTGGGTATGATGGCCTGTTAAACAGGCGGTACTTCTTTAGGTTGGCAATATGTTGACCACCATGAATTGCCCCACTGGCTGGATCCTTTAATTCGTAGTTAAGTGAGGATATCACTTTTGAAACTTCATAAGGTCCTGCCCACTTCGGTGCCAATTTGGCACTGAATTGTCTACAGACAAGAAATAGGATGAGTTTTTAATAGTACAAGATCAACCACCTGAAATGTTTGTTGTCGACGACGATTATAATGCTGTCTCTGTTGATTCTGTGCAGAACAGACGTTTCTTTGGGCCGTATTCATAATTCCTTGCAAGTAGTTTAGCTTATCCTCAACAGACGATTATAATGCTGTCTCTGTTGATTCTGTGCAGAACGGACGTTTCTTTGGGCCGTATTCATAATTCCTTGCAAGTAGTTTAGCTTATCCTCAACAGAACTTGGTGAGTTCGGATATTGAGTGAGGCAGTCCCACAGAATAACAACTTTTCTTTCAAAGTGTGATTTTGAGGTTTCTAAAACTTCGTCTTTTCTTTCTTCTACTGGCTTAGTCATTTCCTTTAAATTAACCGGCAAGTAACAATATTGTTTACTGGGAACTGGTTTAAAGTCCTTTGTTTCATCTACAGCATTTTCTACCAACTCGGTTAGCCCTGGCTTAAAATTCAATGTAAATTGCAAGAAATTCTCTTTTAATTCGACTAACCTGTCATCTTTTTCTACTGAAGAATGCAGATCAACCAAAATCACATCACAATTTTCTTCACTTTCATCATCAGCTGGATCGGACTTGGCTACTTCCGGTTGAGGTTCTATGGGTACTCCAATAGTAAAATGACATGTGCTTTCAGTGGAGGTAGGTTCTTCCGCTATAGGTGGGTAGTAACTTCTGGCAGCTGATGTGATTTCTGGGGAGTTTAATTCAGCAAGTTGTTGTTCAAGATTGCTCATTCTTTCGAGCAAAACATATAACTTGTTCAATAAAGCACTACACTGTGCAGGCGAAAACACTAATCATATTCAAAGCCATTTTTACTATTAGGTGATTAAGTATCGTAAACTTGAAAAGTGACAATCACCAAAATGCAAGAATATTCAACTACCAAATGAAACAGCAATTAGAATGCCAATTCAGTAACTATTATTAAATCTAATAAACACCACAATCACAACAACATGGTCCCTGTTCGGGCGCCAATTGCAAAGTCGCGAATTTTAACGAAGATTGAATGAAAATAACGATAAATAATAAAAGTGCATAATAAAATAAAGCAGGACAGGTCAGAGCTATACAAATTGTTATTATATTTTCAAGCAAGAGAAATTTAAAATTTAGTGAAAGTTTTGCAATTTATTCAATGATGATATATAAAACAATGATTATTTTTAAATATTACTTGATTACTATTATTTTTGATATACAGAGTGTGGCAAAAGTAACGCCCTTTTTTTAATTGGAACAATGTTAGCCCATATGTTATTTTGAAAAAGATGTTAACCTACCAGGAGTTACAGTTTGGGCAGCATTTCTTCCATAGGAATAATAGGGCTGATATTCTTTGATGGTACTGTTAATCAAGATAATTATTCATATATGCTGAAAACAGAATTCTGGCTGAGAGTTGAAAATCAAAATGACATTTACTTTCAACAGGATGGCGGGCTGATATTATTTGATGGTACTGTTAATCAAGATAATTATTTACATATGCTGCAAACAGAATTCTGGCCGAGAGTTGAAAATCAAAATGACATTTACTTTCAACAGGATAGCACGCCGTGCTACTATGGATTAAACATTCAGGAATGGTTAAATCTTAATTTAGAGGGGAGGTGGATAGGACAGCCTGGAGCAATTGAGTGGCCATCACAATCACCAGACCTAAAACCACCTGACTTTTTCTTCTGGGGTGTATTGAAAGATCTTGTTTACAGCTTCAAACTGAAAACAATTCCTGAATTAAAGCAAGCAATTTCTGTTAAATTTTCTGTAATTAGCATGGAAATATGTCAAAAGGTTGTCAAAGTGTTGCTGATAGGATTCAGCATTGTATTTAACATGGAGGGGAGCATTTTGAACATGTTAATTAAATTTTTAATCATAATGAATCACGTTTTGATGGAGCAATACTTAAATAACTTTCCTAAACTACTGCAATTTATTTTCATTAAATCATTTTTTTGTTTCTTTAACTATTGTAATAAATTTTTGTTCAATAAAAATTACTAAATAAAAAAGGACGGTACTTTTGCCACACCTGTATATATGTTTGTGAAATGTAAATTATTCTTAGTTTAGCTATCAATTATTGCTAACTGAAAGCCAGCGGAATAGAATGTATTGATTATTTTGGTCACTTTTATTGAAATTGTATTTGAAGTAATGGTGCAAGTACAAGACAATGTAAATCAGGGAATTCCTATATACAAGTACTGCTCCACTTATGATGGCGTTCCATTCCAACATCGCCATTGTAAGTCGATTTAGATGTAAATCAAGGACTTTTTTAATTCTTGATTTCTTTGATTTCTGTTTTAATATTTTCATATATTAAGTTTCTGTTTAACTTAAAACGGTTAAACACACAGAGAAATAAACATTTTGACTGCTATTAGCAACTAGCATGTTAAAGACTGTGATATGTTAGAAGTGGATGAATCACATTAGTGGCTATTGCATATTGTTGAAAAACTTTGCTTGCCAACTAATGGTAATTCTACAATGTGTATACAAAAACGATGTGATATATATGCAGGTGGCAAAGTTGAATTAGAGAATTTTTAATAATAATTTTTGGCCATTGTAAGTTCAGGACTATTTATGTATATATATTAAATATATGTACATATATAATGAAATATTTGCTTGTTTATTTTACATGCATTCCCATACTGTTTGATCTATGGGGGATCATACTTTGTGTAGAAACTTCTCATAACCTATGTTACTTCATTGTTCAATCAGAATGAAAATATGTATTTAAATTCTTCAGTTTTATTAGAATTTGGGATGATGTCATAGTCACACCAACATGTCATCATCATGACATAACAATGAGTGATGTAATGATATCAATGTGACAGTTCTATTGTGACATCATAGGCTATTTAAATTAAAACTGAAATTAAAACTTATTTAATTGAAACTGAACATAAATATTTTGAATTGCAGAATTCCAAATATTTTAATTAATGGAATTATATGATAAAGTTCTGTTTTTAGTCAAAGCATTTCACTGGGTTTAAATACCTGAACAGTGGTCTGATATACAAAAAATTTGGTTCTTTACTTTTGTGTTAAGTTAATTATAACAAAATGGAGTGTAATAATAAATATTGGTAATAAGAAATTCATAAATATGATCATTCTGATATATGACAGCATTCGATAGTGGGATTTGAATTGAGCCCCATTGTAAGTTGAGGACTACCTGTATATTTTCTAATATGTCTTTTTTGAAATTATTTAACAAGATTTTCTGCTTTAGATGGGAAAAATTATTTTACCTATATATTTTAAGAAGTGACTAAAGAAGTGCTCTTTTTTACAACTAATTCACCTGATATATTTCTTCAAGCAAGAATCTTTCCCTTTTATGCTTTTTCTATACTCTTCTCATTTCATCCTTTCTTTTTTCAAAAGGTTAATCATTTGTATGAATAAGTTGAAATGTTACAAAATCATTAGCATTTTCTTTACTATTAGAATAAAAATATCTTTGATTTTGATTAGTGCAGTTTTAATGATATAAAATGATTTTATATTTATTTAAATATTGTAAGAATTATATATGTTGTAATTTTAAAATAAGATACAGGGAAATCCACTGCATCCAGTAGCTTCTAAACTATCTTCCTTTCTAACTGAAATTCGTGCCTTCTCCATCCCACTCTCTCCTCCTGTTTATTTTTCTAGTGTCATGTAGAGTTAGCAGTCGAGATGCGAGCTGGTTCTTGCAGATGTTCTTACAAATATAATTTCTTTTCTTCAGCATTAAGTTATATTTTTACTCTGATTGTAGACAATTTCCTACAACCAAAGTAAAAATGCATTCTGCTACTTTATAAGAAGATAAAAACAATTCAGCCTAGACAGATAGTTTAACACACATAAAGAAACATTTATGGTCACTGTCAACTGATCTAATGCATTTTCTTACCATTTCATGCACATTAACTATTCAATTTTTTCTCTCTTTTTTTTATCAATTTTTAGCTTATTTATTTTATACATTTTTACATTATTATCTCATTATTTAAACTAATTTTTAAAATTAATATTAACACTTCATGCATATTTTTTGTACAATTTCATGCCCATTAATCAAACAACATGCTTATGACTTTTATGATTTTTAACATAAAATTCAACAAGAATAGATCTTTCTAACTCAACAGTTTAAAAAATAATTAAACAAGAATTTTATCATTATTTTCCATCTAAGCGTTCTTAACAATTTTAAACAAATATGAATAAACAACTTTGAAAAATATCCTAGTTCTCTGTGAAATGATATCTTGTAACTTTTGTAGTTAAACTGATATAGATCAGTTGACAGTGATTTAAAATTTTTTTCTAAATGCATTAAATTGTTTTTTCTGTTTCATTAATGCTGAACTGTTTTTTGTCTTTTTATTTTTACTTTGTTTATATATTTTATTTTATATAGTCTTATATTTTTGGTTTATTAAAAAAAATTAAAAATTTTTTGTCTAGGCAAAAATTTATTGCAGAAAATTTATTATTCTATACAACAATATTCCAACAATTATTACCAAGGTTTCTTCGCATGGAACTGACTTCTCCAAAAAATGCCTATATGTTATTTCGTGTTACAAAGGTAAATATGTTAAAATTACTTAATATAAAATATTGCTTATTACTAAGCTATAGTTATAATTTATATATTAAATAGTATTATAAAATCACTCTTAAATAAAACAAATTATATTATGATTTATTTAATTTAACTATTTAAGAAATCATCACTGACAATAATCAGTCTGCATTTTTCAGAAATGGCTGCTTTATATTTATATGATTGTGGAATCCTCAGCCACAAAGCCACACACACACACACACACACACACACACACGCACACGCACACGCACACACACACACTCACACTAAAATATTTTCCAATGATTATGATGTCATTAGTTTTAATGCCAATAAATAATCATTCATTTCTAAAGCATAGAAGTAATATTGACTAATGATATTTTCCAATGATTATGATGTCATTTGTTTTAATGCCAATAAATAATCATTCATTTCTAAAGCATAGAAGTAATATTGACTAATGAATATTGTCTTAGTATAGATGAAGTTTTGAATGAGTGAGATTCAGTCTGTTAAGTCTATATTTATAGAATGATGAGAGATTAGACAGATGTTAAATAATATTTAATAATAAATTTATAGTTTTTTCTTAATTGAAAATTTTAAAAATTCAAATAATCGTTGATAATTATTTTTCATAGGTGTTCTCCCAAACTGGTTTAAGTACAATGATTGAAGAAGGTAAGCTTTTTCGTTATTTTAACAATAGTGAAATTATTAAATATCTATTTGATTATTTACTTCAAGAAATAATTTTTATAGATGGAAAATGATAAACTGTTGTGAATTAATATTGTCCATTTAGTCCCAGTGATTCTCAACCACTGTGCTGTGGCACACTAGTGTGCCATCAAACCTTTGAAGGTGTGCTACGAAAAATTAAGAATGAATTGTATTTATGTAATGAATCCTATATAATAATAGTGAAACCTGGTTAGCTGGATATTCCTTTTGTAGTCAAATCACTGTACCGATTCGTATAAATAAGGTATCGTTAGAAAAATCTAACTCTCGAATTTCTGCAACAGCCAAAATTTTTAGTCATTATTCAAAATTTAAAAATTAAGGAATAAAAATTAAATTAAAATTATAGTTTCTGTAAAAAGACAAAATCTGCAGGTAGTGCAATAACTTAATAAGGGCCTCCATTTAATGATACCATTTATAAGTATGTCTGTAATCTGAATATAATAAATAAGAATAAATACAATAATTTGTTAATAAAAATTCATTGTTAAATCAACATTATTATTTAAAATACTTAAGCGTGCTGCCAAATTTTAAAATATAAAAATGTGTTTCTCAACAGAAAAAAGATTGAGAACCACTGATTTAGACTAATAATAATTTCAAATCATGTGCTATCATGGAAATGGATTCAAATTTATTCATTTGTGTGTTTATTTTAAAGTAATTCATTGTTAAAAAATTAATACTCTAAATAAATATATTTAAGTAGATAAACATAATCTTGCAAATAATCAACAAAATTTCAGTCTGTAATTTCTTATAAATTATCTAGTAAACAGTTTCACTATAAAATGAATAATCTGTTTTTCTGCTAAAATATTTTAAGAATCTTTTTAATAAATAATGAGTAAATACATGAATAATAATCTAAAATAGCTGAACAACCATTTATGGAAATAACGTCCACACTTGTTTAATTATTAAAAAATTATCATTTATTCTAAATTATTTCCATATAATTTGGAACTTATTTAAATATATTAACTTAATTCATAAATAATGATCTAAAGTAATTTTTTAATTGTTAAAACAGAGAGAATTTGATTATATTTATCATCATATATATCATCATAATTTGCATATTATACATCTGATAAAAAAAATTTTGTAAAAAATAAATTAATTTTCTTTTTTGATTTCCTAAAAGTCATTTTGTATTTGCCAGGCTAATAGAATGATTAAAATATTTCAGAATAAATTATATATTGTAATTAAAGTCAAATCAAAAATATCGAAAAGCCAAATACAAATATATATAATATATATATAAGAAAGTAGGATGCATATTAAAATTTAGATTTGACTACTTTAGTTGATTTTATTATTTTATTTTTTTAAATCATCAACCAAGTATTCACATTTAAATTTTAACAAATATCCTAATTTTTTACTACTGTACTTGGCTTATTTTTTTACATAGTAGATGTTTTTGATTAGTTAACATTTAATTTTTAGATGAAAACTATTTTCCTGAGAATAATTCTAACAATAATATGATATCATTAATTACCCTCTTTATTTTTAATCTGACTGAATAAAAATTTTTAGGAAACCTTTAGTGAAATAATAAACATCAAACTTGATCAAAATCAATTGAATAATATGATCTGTAGAAGAGTTCACAATGAAAAGACCTCCTAATTCCATCATTTGGCCCTATTGGATGCAATTTCAGGCAGTCTTAAATAACATAAATAGCATTTACATTCCAGATTTGTTCAAAATCAGTTGAATGATATGACCTATAGGATCATCAAGCACAAATATTATCCAAACAATTACTTATTTATAGTTCAATACTTCATAAAAATCAATAATTCAACAATTAAACAGCAGTAAAATTAATGTAAAAAAGACAGTTTATTCATTAAAAGCCAAAAAGAGCATAATGTTTTTGAAAATTATTCCATTTTCAGCATTCTTTTATAGAATTACAGAATTCAATTAAAAATATATAACTCAAAACATTTACATCTTAGAGAGCAACAATACTGTACAAAACAATAAGTACATATATATATATATACAGGGTGAGTCAAAATTATGTGAACAATCTGAATTATGTGACCGTTGGCATGGCCTCCCCAATCTCCGGATCTCACACCCTGTGACTTCTGTTTATGGGGTATGATAAAGGACCGCGTGTCTAGTACAAAAGTGAGAGACATCGAAGAACTCAAGGACAGAATAAAAGGTGTGATATCCAACTATTAATTAATATAAAAGATATTCAAAATATAAATGCTTTCATCGTTATAATACTTTGCATTAATTTTATATACCATAAATATGATCCAAAAAAACTATTTTAGTTGTGTTAGATAAAGACGATCCAGATTACGAGAAATATGTAATGATGGCCAATCCTAAAAAAGTAAGTTTTGTTTTAGATTTCTGTTGCAATTTTATAATTGATATCATTCCTTTAAAACAAATTAAAATATTCTAATTATTAGTGTAATATTATTATATTCCTAGATAATTAATTATCATTTCACACTTAATATGCAGAAACACTTAAAAATCGCATGTACACTGATAAACTGTAAAATTATGTTTTAGAAGTTAATATAAATTCTAAAATTTATATTTTGTAAAAGTATAATATGCTAGAAAGAAATAATTGAAAAATAGATTAGTTAAATGATTAAAACTGCCCAATTAAAATGACAAAATCTCCATAATAAAACAAACTGCGCTTTCTCTTAAGCAAAGTTAATAAATGTATTGATGTTTACCTATCAACAGATGTCGATATCTAAGATTAAATAATTTATCTGAGTACTACTAGTACAATATCTTCTCTTTTGTTATTTGCTTGTATAAACCCTAATTTGCCAATTGGCTTCATTTTACGGATCATGTCATCTCACTGATTGTTGCAATATTTCCAACAGATTCTTAATAAAAGACTCAATTCAGTCATCATTATGCAATCACTTTTTTTTCTGATGACTTTGTGTCATAGTCGGCCGGATGGCCGCGTGGTAAAGCTTTGGCTTACCACCCTTGAGGATCCGAGTTCAAATCCGGATCCCACACCTCCAGTTTTTAAGGAGGAGTCCGGGCCCGGCCAGTTGAACCCCATCCTTCAACCATCCGGTTGACCCCATCATGGGTGTTGGGCCAGATATGATGGGCTCTATAAGTGGCCTCCGCCAAATACAGAATTTCCCACGAAGACATGGCGGCTTAATCTAACTAACCTAACTTAACCTTTGTGTCATGTAATAATAATATACTATATTTTTGGAAACAAATTATATTTATAAATAAAATAGAATGTCTACAAATGACTGGAGTGGTTTTGTCATTTTTTTATGACTGAAATATTAAAGATATGCTGATCGAGTTTGATGTTATCAGACAATCATCTCTCAAGTTTTCTTCGGTCTGATTATGGATTGATTGCATGATTTTTCTTTTCAAGCCTGGTCAGGGAACATGGGTCTAGTCATGTTTGAAAATTGATTCATGCCCCAATTATAGCACGAATATATGGACTTTATTTAACAACAGGATGATGCTCCGACCCATTTCGACCTCTATGTTCGTGAATTCTTGAATGCTAGAGTAGGAAAGAAATGGATCGGTCTTACTGAAATGATGATTATCAACTGCTGTTATGGCCTCTACGCTCGCCCGACTTATCCCTTGCTATTATTTCATGTGGGATTAAGTAAAAAATTCGGTATTTGTGCCTCATTTATCAGCCGATCTATCAGACTAATGGGCTGGCATCCTGAATGCTTTCGATCAAGTTGATAGAGACATGCTTCGTGTGTTGGCTGAACTCGATTACACAGGTGGTGCTTGTAGAATCACTCAAGTGACACATATCGAACATCTGTAATCTGACAAAAATAGTTTTTTTATTTTTGTATGCAATTTTAAAATTTTGTGATCGTATGTCAAATAATATACTTACAGTGGAATCTTGAAACCGCTCCAATATTTTGTAGATACCCTATATATTTATCGAATAGGGAATTTTGCAAATAGCGATACTTTTTCTGGTGTTTTTATTTAAATTATATAATTAAAATATATATTTTATATTTTAGTATAACATCTCAAAAAAACAATTGGCCGAAATGATTGATAAAGCTTGTGAAATGAAAGAGGTAAGTATTTGAGCATTTTTCTCTTTTATGAAATATATTCAACTAAAATATTTAATAAAATTCTCATTTCATTCTTAAAATAAATTCTATTATTATTCAAAATATTGAATATACTGTAGGCGAATTCAGAATAATCCAAAAAAGTGTTTATATTGTGAAAAAAATTTCTTACTGGTTCTAGACGCAAAATCTGTTCATTATTTTATTCAAAAGATAAAAATTCAACATTAAACTATTAAAGCTATGAATATTATGATTAAAATAGTACAAAGACATATTACAGATGTTAATATTTATTATATAAGTATTTGCATTTGTGAAATATAAATAATAATTCCAGTCAAGTGCAAAGATATAATTTGATATGAAGTTCAAAAAGTAAACTTTAAATTCGAATATTAGAATCCAATACTTTACACTGAAGATAACATTTAATCTAAGTAGTGAAAGTACTTTTTATTAATATAAAACTTTGATTAAGAAGTATATACCTTACATGATACCAGAAGAAATAAATATCATATATCATTTGAATTTTAGACAATCATTACTTAACATATACGAGGCTTGTTTGATAATTTTATGAATTAAGATATGTGCAGAAACATTCCGATACACATTAAGAAAAAACATTCTGTCCCTTGGTGGACTCCATCTCTTACAATTTGCTCATTCCAAATTGAAGATCAAGGGTGTCAAACTCGCGGCCCACAATGACTATATTTGCGGCCCAGCCAACAAAACATACACAATAATAATAATAACCATATTTTGTTCAATGTTTGCACGTATGTATTGAAACTACGCGCAGGCATACCATTCACACTTCCCAAAATTTTTAAAATTTCATAACATTGCAGAGCACTCAAATTTTTTGAATGTTAAACCTTTTTGTTCAAACTACAGATATACATTCACTAATATTTAAAGTGTTGAGATGCTTCTAATGCAGGTGGCATTCTATAACTTTAAAATACTCTGTTACATATAAATGATGATAATATCATTTGAAAAAGTTCATGAAAAGAAGTCATAATGTTATTATTAATAAAATATTTAGATTCTACATTAATTTCTAGGAAAACATATAAATTCTGTTATGACTGGCCTACATATATATCTTCAGACCTTCAGTTCGATATTATACACCAATGTTTAGAATTAGTCATATTAAAAATAACCATTAAATATCTGATTAGATGATTATGTGCAAAATGAATTTTATCATCAAACGTATTCTACAATAGAGCAACACTCTGGAACTATTTCTGTTAGAAAATCAACAGTCGACCGTATACAACTAAGATCACATCCCTATATTCTATTGTGAAATGTTCAAAATATATTATTCTCAATGATTTAAAAGTTGATATACTTTATTAGAATTTAGTTGTTAATGAGGAGATAAGTAAACTGTTCTACAGAAAACTCAATACAGGTAGGCATCGATTAGCGCGAATAATTGGTTCCACGAATTTCTCGCGCTAATCGAATGTTCAACACAAAATCTGATAATTATCTCATACAACACTAATTTATATCTTTAATTTAGAATAACTCACAGTTCTTCTTAGCCCACTTTCGCTTTCACAATTTATTCTATTAACTTTTACTGTCCAAGTCTGGCAGTTCAACTAAACTCAACTAGAGCAGTTCTTCTTAGTCCACTTTTGCTTTCACAATTTATCGCTCACTATTCATTTTTACTGTCCAATCTCACAGTTCAACTAAACTCAACTCAGGCTTGCAGCTCGCCTATTTAGTACTGTCCAAATTTCGCAGTTCAACTAAACTCAACTCAGGCTTGCAGCTCGCCTATTTATGCTTGAATGCTTTTATTGTTTTTATTTGTACGGAATATTGTTAATTTTTTGTACCGTATTCAATGTTAATTAATGTTTACTCACAGTTCAACTAAACTCAACTCATGCTTGCAGCTCACCTATTTATGTTTCAACTAAACTCAACTCAAGCTTGCAGCTCGCCTATTTATGTTTGAATTGCAGTTTATTTAAATTCAACTCACGCTTGCAGCTCGCCTATTTATGTTTGAATGCTTTCCCACGCTTGCAGCTCGCCTATTTATGTTTGAATTCTTTTATTGTTTTTAGGCTTGCAGCTCACCTATTTATGTTTGAATGCATTGTTTTTATTTCTTGCAGCTCGCCTATTTATGTTTGAATGCTTTTATTGTTTTTATTTGCATTACTTACAGAATATTGTTAATTTTTTTTTGTACCGTATTCGATGTTACTTGCACTTGCCTATTTATGTTTGAATGCTTTTATTGTTTTTATTTGTACGGAATATTGTTATTGTTTTTTTTGTACCATATTCAATGTTAATTAATATTTGTTTTCATTTTCAAAAATAAATTTTGTTTGAACCGTATTCAATGTTAATTAATGTTTGTTTTCATTTTCAAAAATACAGGTAGGCCTCGATTAGCGCGAATAATTGGTTCCACGAATTTCTCGTGCTAATCGAATTCGCACTAATCGAAGTATTAACTCTATGGAAAATATGGTAATTGGTTCTTGCTTTGTGAGATTCCGGCCATTAG
>AYEL01062752.1:0-23438 GCA_000484575.1 Olivierus martensii
TTTTTTTTCCTTTAATCCTTATCTCATTTTACATGGTTATAAAGAACATATCCTTGACTTTTCATTAACTTCTTTAGATTGATTTACGCGGTTTACAGTTTAATTCAACATCTTCTATTTTGTATGAATTCTACATCTCGTTTTACACTCTTTCGTTTTGCACGATTTTTCCAGGAATGTATCTACCATGTAAATTGAGGGCTGAGTGTACTCTGTAAAAGGTTTGGAGTTACATTAAATATGAAAAATATTACAGATAATATATTTTTAAAATAGAAACATAAAATAATAATATATGTTAAAAATGTTATAAAAATATGTTATTTTTCTGTAATGTTTTTCAAATTTAATGTAACTCCTAAACTTTTATAAATATATGTATGTTATGCACTTATTGCTTTGCATAGTATTGGCATCATTTAGGATGTATACATTTTGAGTTATATATTTTAAATTGAATTTTGTAGTCCTATAAAAGAATGTTGAAGATGGAATAATTTCCAAAAACATTATGTTCATTTTGGATTTTAATAAATATTGGGTTGTTCGGAAAGTAATTTTGTTTTTATCATAAAAATGAATGACAATTTTTTTATAGTATATAAATATTTTATTTAATTATTTTTTTATAGTATATAAATATTTTATTTAATTATATATTGACCATTTGTCCAACACATGTGCCATCTTTGTAATAGCATGATTCCATGCTAATAGAATTTCTGATCTTTTCTTGCAAAAAATTGATTTTGGTCCAACACATGTTGCCTTCTTTCTGGTAGTAGCATGATTCCAATCGTAGAATTTCTGATCTTTGCTTGCAAAAAACTGAATCGTGATTTTTGACATCCTCATTTTTGACATCCTAAGTGTTTTGCCATCTAAAGAATTCTGTAAAGACCGGAATAAGTAATAATCGGAGGGTGCCAGATATGGCGAATATGGTGGGTGTGGTAGCACATCCCATCTGAGTTGTAACAGCTTCTGACGAGTCATCAAACTTGTATGAAGTTTGGCATTGTAATGGTGAAACACTATACCTTTTCTGTTAATCAATTCTTGCCTCTTCTGTTTGATGGAATCACACTTTTTGTCCAGTTGGTGGCAATACACTTCTGAATGAACTGTGGAATTGTATGGAAGTTAAAAAAAAAAAAAAAAATTGTTGAAAGCTCACCAAACAGAGCATCAGTTTTTTTGATGAATATTGGGTTTTGGAGTGCTTTGAGCTTGTTCATTTCTTCTTCTCCATGATCACTTGCATTCAACTTTGTTGTAAAGAATCCATTTTTCATCAATAGTTATGATCTGCTTCAGAAAAGGATCATTTTCTTCATATTTGAGCAGCAAATCACAGATGTCGATGCAATGGAGCAAATCTTTCTGTTTGAGCAGCAAATCACAGATGTCGATGCAATGGAGCAAATCTTTCTTACGTTGAGCAGCAAATTACAGATGTCAATGCAATGGAGCAAATCTTTCTTTGAGCTCATGTAGAACCCAAATATCAACGTTTCAATTGGTCATGAATGGTTGAATTCAAAAAATTCAATTTTGTAGCAATTTCTCATGTTGTTATTAGCGGTTGCTTCAATCAATACTTTTATTTTGTCATTGTCAGCTTCAACTAACTTTCCAACACATGGTGCATCTTTAACATCAAAAATGTCAGAATGAAATTTTGCAAACCAGTTTTGGCACTGGCATTCTGTTACACATCTTCTCCATACACTTTACATAACTTTTTTCTTGCTTGAACAGCGTTTTTACTTTTTTTACATTTAACATAACTTTTTTCTTGCTTGAACAGCATTCTTACTTTTTCGGTAATAAGAAAGCAAAACATGCTGAAAATTTCCATTTTATTTTCTATTTTTGATAGGACATCAAAAAAGAAACAACTGCACAAAATCAAAAAATATTTTTTTTATAAATATACCTTGAAATGTCAGATATTGAAATTTATAATGAAAATATGGCTTAGAATGAAATTGGCGGTAAAAATACAACTAACACCACTGGTAGGAAAATAAATAAATTACTTTCTGAACAACCCAATAAAATATCTGTTTTACGTTAATTTTTCCTGTTAAGTGCTGAATTATTGATTTTTACAAACTATAGAAATGCTTTTAGAGAAGAGAATCATCATTTATACCTTTTAATTTTAGTCCAGTTGGCCATATTTTTCAGAAGATTGTAATTGAACTAGGATATGACTATATTCCAAATTTAATCAAAAGTAGTTAACACAATGCTACCCAGCCAGGTGCAGCAGGGTCAAATTTAGTTCACAACAGTTCAGAATTTTGTCTTTCAATCTGTTTATTTTTTTGCATATATTAATCTGATTACAAAGTTCAAGAATGTCACTTTCTACCTTTGCTTTATACCTATAGACAAAAACTCAGTCTTTTTAGACAGAAATGTTTAATAAAAATATTTATGTATATATAGTCTGATTACTTTTGGTTGAAGAAAATTTTTGCCATTTATTTTTAAAAATTAAGAAGATATATTTCATATATCAGAACAGAAATGAATCTTTTACTATATTTCATAGGTTTGTAATTAATTATTAAAAAATCATCAGTGGTTACTCTAAACTATAACAGAAAAAAGTGAATAATTATATAATAATCAAAATTTTTAAATATTATAATAATCATAGTAATCATACTTTGCTAGGAATGTAATAAATCCTATATGAAGTTTAAATTTTCTAAAAATTTCATGCATTTTAAAATATCTTATTGTTTATTTAAAAAAATGTAAAAGAAATGAGTTTTTGATACTAGAACAAAACCTGAATTAAAAGTATACCATACAATGACAGTGTCACACATAAAGATAGACCAATCTGAAAATTTTATAGAAACTCAATAAATACAGTTTTAAACAGATTCTTATGATGGAAAGTTACTGAGTAGCAAATATAATTTCCAACAACTCGTATGCCATACAGTAGTGCTGGGCAGCAATGTATTAAACAATGTGATATATAGAAGTATTTATGGAAAAATGAATCACGTTTCTCTCCCTTATTTTGATTGATTGTGCTAAAAATTTCAGAGGATCTAAGTTATCTAAGAAATACTGGTTCCCTTTGACTTATAAGTAATTTGCACTTATGACTATTGATAAGGATTGATTGTGCTAAAAATTTCAGAGGATCTAAGTAATCTAAGAAATACTGGTTCCCTTTGACTTATAAGTAATTTGCACTTATGACTATTGATAAATTTTATTGCTCAATGAAACTGACCTGAGATCAATTCCCTCATCCAGTGGTCTGATATATGGAAAGCATTCTTTCTATGGTTTTTCTATTTTTGTGTTTGTTAAATTATTATGATAAAGTAGAGTGTAATAATAAATATTAGTAGTAGGCAGTCCATAAATTTTGGGCATTTCCAATTTCCAAATTATTTTTAATTTATGACAGTGAGATTTAAAATTCTTGCTGTCATAAATCAGAATTGAACTCTGTCATAAGTCAGAACTACCTGAATCTATATCCCAAATTTCATTGATATTGATTGAACAATCTAACCTATAGATGTGTCTGCAGAGGAGGAGGAGATGAAGAAAAACATTGTTTTTACCAGTTTTTGTAACTTTTAAACTGCTCTAATTATTTTATTAATTGGATTTGAAGATTCAAATTTGGCAATTGGTGTCCTATTGACTACTTTTTTTGAACATAATTGTCAGATTAATATTTAATTTAGAATTCAAAGTTATAGTAAGTAGAATTTTGGCCATATGACTCCTATAATAAGAGTTAGTCAATGACTACTGTATTTGACTTATAGTCACTGCCATGCTTCTTGATTCAGCATTATAAGCAAGTAATTTAAAACTCATTTATTAAGTAAAACATATAAATTTAAACATTTTTAGACATTGAATTCTTTCTGGTAAACCATTCTAAGTTAGTGATTGTAATCAAGCTGATGATGATTGCATAGCAATCGAAAGTACTTTGAGAATAGAATTTATATGAATTAACCTACTACTGTCTGTGCTTACATTTTAGCAATATTTACTTAGTAAAGCAGTTTTATGTTTCAATTATATCATTTTTAGACAATTATATAAATTCTTGCCAGCCATTACACAGCTGTTTTAATAACTATATTCATTATAAAATATTCTTAGGTATTTAAATTAAAATCGACATTATATGTCATTAGTTATTTTATTCATAAAAACAAAAATTGTGATTTATATTATTTAATTATTTCTCTTCATTAGTGGAAAGCACTCTACAAGAACCCCTTTCACGTTTAACATCATCTCATAATTGGCCAATTGTTACTGAAGCTCGTACCTCATTTCGTTCTTCTCATGATGTAACTGTCGCTGGAACATTAAGACAACAGTTTTTAGAAATAGAAGGTCCAGGATTTAATTTTATTCCATTATTTGGAGATGAAGTTCGCAAACAAGTAAAATTTTAAATTATAAAATTTATTGATAAAAATTGCTATTATTTAATGCTATTTAATTTATTGCTATTATTTAATTAGTATAAAATCTCCCCAACCTACATAAGATATATTCCTGCCAAAATTATTTAAATTGAATTTTGTGCAAATTAGGTTTATCTACATAATTATTATGATAAAATTAAAAACATTATATTTCTCCCTGAAAGCAGGAAATATAACTATTGTAATATGATATTCAACTATACAATTTACATCATATTACAATAATTATTTTGTCATAGTATAAGTTACTGTAAAGAATTGGCAATTAATAGTAAAACATAAACTATATTTTCAATTATTGTGATATGTAAGATTTGCAATACTGCATTGTATATTAAATTATAACAAAGATTTTTAAAATGTTTTACATATCAAATTTTTTTAAATAACATGAAATTAAATTTATGAAAATTAGATTTGAATAAGTTGTCCAGACATGAGTGGTATAATAAAGAAAGAAAAGATATTTGAACCTGTAAATGCATTTGTCCAACAAACTTTTGCTTACTCATCGAAATAATCTTCATTTATTGTTTTGATATATTATTATATTCTACTGATTGATCTGATCTGCTATTACTTAATAAATGATAAAAGACACAAAAAACGAAAACACATAGGGATAACCTCACTTTTCTTGTTTCAACAAGAACACAGATTACATTTACTATGTATTGTAAAGTGAAGTTTAACAAGTGAGTTGATTGGATGATGGTTGGAAGCTTGCGATCGACTAAAAAGCTTGTCAAGATCGACTGGTAGCTCGCAATCAATTGGTTGGGCAGCCCTGATATATACAGGAATACCCCGAGTTACGGCGCTTCGGACTTATGTACATTCTGAATTTCCACCATTCCCCGAATTTACATCACGTGATTCGGAATTACGGACATGGGATTCTTCAGAGAGAGAGCACAACACGCTTCCACTATAGCCATCTTGCTGATATATTAAAGTTTATTGTTTTGGTGTGTTTAAATACAAATAACGTATCTGCTATTACAGTTCAATATTAAGAATGTAAGGCGGCCCCTAGATGGTCAATAATATTGCACAATACGTTTATTGTGCAATATTATTGTATGACCCCTCGAACCCAAACGATCAATATTTATTGCACAATAATATTGACGGCTCACAAGCGTCAATATATGCGAACATCCTTGTTCTTCGAATACTAAATGTTGACTAAACAATATTGCGCAATATTAACCCTATACGGTTCAATGAAAAATATGGTGCAATAAAATTTAAACTCGTTCAATGTTTTCCTCAATCATTGTGCAAACTTCAATACTAAGCCTAGACGGTCAATAATATTGCGCAATTTGTAATATTGTGCAATATTATTGACCATCTAGGGGCCGCCTTATATGAGGAATCGTATGCATGGCCATCAGTCATGCGATCAAATGTTTTCATCATTCGTCGATCATCAGGCTGTTTTATTACTATGCTGGCTTTGCCAAAATAGTTAAAAAATAAACAACTAAACTTCAAAAAAACTATTAATATCATGTTAATATTGTCGTATCGAGCCGTTATTGGTTAATTGCAAATTTACCTAATTTTCTTGGTGAAAAAGTATTGCCAACTCTCACCTCCAGGGGTCGTCTAGATATTTCTTGCCGCCATGTTTGAATTATTAGTCTGCATGTGTGGATAAGTACAGTATATCACTTTCTGTAAATTTTTACTGTTTCTTTATGTCAGTTATGGATAAAGAAACTAATAAATGATTATTACATAACTGACATTGCATGTAAATACATTGATAAGTGAAAAAATGGAATGCTTCGATTTACGGACATTTTCACTTTACGGCACCCGTCTGGAACCGAAGGTGACGTAACTCTGGGGTATTCCTGTACAATGTTTACACACTTATACAATGACAGAGAGTTGTAATTTTAATTAGGCATATACAAGAAATGATACCATTTACTATATATATTCATGTATAAGCTGATTCATATATAAGCTATCCCCCAACTTCAAAGTTTGAAAATTGGTAAAAATGTGAAACCTATACATAAGCTAACTCCCAATTTTCAAGTGTTAGAATATCAATGGATGATATTCATTGAAATAAATTGATAATTTCTTTTATAATTTTAAAAGTTTTCCAAATCCTGTTCATTATTGGAATAAATAAGGCCACTTTAGATTAAATATCAGATTTACAGCATTGAAACATTATAATGCAATACATAGCAAAAAAGTTGGATGAAGACAAACATTTTGATAAAATCATATTTAGAGAAATGTGATCATGTCACATTTCTCTAAATATGATTTTATCAAAATGTTTCTTCAATAGAAAATATCAAGAAAATATTAAAATTTTTCATCATTCCCTAATCTCAACAAAAATATTTAACAAAGTATATATGATAAAAAAAAATCAGAATCAAAATACACAACAGAAATTTTTCTGCAATTGATGGGAATGAAAAGGTTGTCAGCAAACATGTAATTGTTGAAAGTGCAAATCTGATATCCAAAATTAGCTGAAAAATAATCATTATATACTTTAAAATAAAGAATGAACAGCTCTAAGGCAGGAAAATATACTTTAATACGAAATTTAATACAATGTAGTAGCGCTTTCAAATAATAATATTCCTCTTCAGCTACTTCTAGATAACGAACCAAACAAAAATTCTAAAGAACACCGAAGTTCTAAAAATTTGAACATTGGTGTAATTTACGTAAAAATTAATTTTTTCTTGTATAAATTACTTAAATTTTTCACTCCATAAATATCAACTGTTATGTAAATGGTGAATTAGTATTATATACTAAGTGTTAGTAGTACGATGTTATTTGCAATAATTTAGTAATTTAATATATTTATATTATTGTAAGTTTATTTAGAGATTGTGTACAAACTGTAAATCAGATGTTGCTATAGCAACAATGTTCAAATTTTTAGAACTCCGGCGTTCTTTAGAATTTTTGTTTCGTTTGTTATCTAGAAGTAGCTAAAGAGGAATATTATTATTTGAAAGCACTACTACATTGTATTAAATTTCGTATTAAAGTATATTTTCCTGCCTTAGAGCTGTTCATTCTTTATTTTAAGTGTTTAAAAACATGGTAGTGTAGAAGTTGCAACTGTTTCATTATATACTTTTTAAATGATCAGAATTATCTGAAAATGTACAAGCTGCTGAGCAGAAACATCCAAGATTTCTATACAGTATTTCCATTTAATATTAACTGATGTGTGTGCATTAGCAGCAGCCATATTTACTAATTAAAAAGGATCAATCTACACAATCCCAATCTTTTTTTATGAAGCACTTGATAAAATTAATATTTTTGTAAAATATAATATATTTTCTGGATATTTTCAAATAATACAAATAGAGAAAATTAAATAAAAACTATTAATTTATTATTTTTTTATTATCTTTTAATTATCTATAATAATAATAATAAATGATCTGTTAAATGATTTTTGCATCAAAGATAATACAAAATCATTTATTGTATCTTTTATTTTATTGTATATAATAATGAGAATCTTCAATTCTTTTAATTATCTCTTTCCATAAAGTGAATTTTATATAAAGATTTGTGGTTATTTTATTTAATACATTTCTTCATTGAAAAGAAATAAGCCAAAATATTTCAATGTATTTTAAAAAACTTTTTATAATGGTTCTTATATTAAAAAATATATTGTGAAAAATGTTACAATTTATAATATTTCACTTTAATTTCTTTTATTCAATTAATTCAAAATTCTGTAAGAGATTTCAGTTTCAAGTATTCAGTTTTCATAAATTATAAATATATTCTTTGATTGAATGGTACTTTTGCTAAAATTTTTGAATTACTGATGATGATAAAAATTTTAAAAAATATAATTTTCAAAAAATGAAATATTATTAAAAGTTACAATTTATGATATAAATTTTATTTTATTTATTAATAATACAGTTAATATCAAGTGATTATGTATTTTTTATAATGAATAATATTTTTGTACATATTTTTGTTAGATCAATTTGTTGTTGTTATCAGTCAGTCAAGCAAGAGAAAATTCAGCCAAAACATTAGATAAAAATGGAGAAACAAAAAAAGGATTTTTTTCCCAGTTTTCACAATTGTTTTCAATTTCAAATGATATTGAAGGAAGTGAAGATTATAGCCCTGCAGATAATAAAAAACTAGAGCAATATTTAAAAACTTCAAGTGATCAACTTTGTGCAATATTTAAAGTAAGAAAATAATTTTTTAAATAACTTAAATTTCTGAAAAATTAAAAACCCTCATTTATAATAATATTACTATTTTGTTTTTGAAAATTATTAGATTCATCCTCACACACTTTCTTCACAGCATATTCAGCAACAGTCTAAAGCTTTTGAAAAAATTTCAAATAATTTACCTCCAGACACAGTTTTTGAGGATGAAAGACCAAAGTTAAGTGATTTAGGCCGTTATCAAATACTAAATAAATTAAGAAAAGTAAATGTCTCTTATCAGGGTCATCCTGATTTACAGCCTATCAGAAGTTATGAAATAACATTTCTTGTAAGATTACTTTGGCATGTATCACTGTTTTTAAATGAGAAGGTAAGATAATTTATGAATGAAAAACTTTTCCATAACTTTTAATTCTTAAAAACAGCAAGCATAAAAAAATTTGGAATTAGATTCAAATTCTAAGAATTTCTGAACTTTGACATCTATTGTATTTCATCAAATCTAAGATGTTATTTATTGCAAGAAACAGTATTATTTCAGCACCAAAAAAGAAAAATAAACTAAATTAACAAAAAATTTATTTCAAATAAATCAAAAAATTCACTAGAATATAATTAATTTGCTCTGCAAGCAAATATAAAAATGCTGCCATTTCACTAATGATAAATGTTTGCTTCATTAATATCAAATTATATCCTGTCTCTCTGTTTCCATGTTTTTTTGCATATACATTAACTTTTTGTTTCAATACAACAACATAATATAATTGTCTTGAAAGCATTTTAAGTGTTAATTAGAAATGTCAGTAAAACTCAACATGTACACTAAGGTGTCCCTTATATGACCAAAAAAAATTTTTTTTCGAATTTCAAAACGCATACCCACTTATTTTTTTGGTACTACTAAAACATACTTAAATATAAAATATCATGCTTTTATGACGATGGGAACCCATGCCGACTGGACTTTTAAAGTTTTTCTTAGATATTTAGATGATTTTATTTTTTAAATTATTGAGTTATTTTCAATGAGTGAATGAAATAGGTAAATAAACGTAAAATAATATTGAATTAATACTTGTCTTTATTTAAATTAATGAAAAACACAAATCTATTAAGAATATTTTCAAGTGGTTTTTTTGCAATTAGGATAGAGCTTTCTATGCTGTTGCACAAACGTAGCAGAAATTGTTTCTGCTCTTCCTCGGCAGTGATCAATCCATGAAAATCTTGCATCAAGCTTAACTGCCCTTTCTGCTGTGTCGTTTACAACCTTCAAAGATGACACTTTTCTCTGGGCTTCCAAATAGGTGGTATTTTCTTTCCACAAAGAAACGCTTTCATGCAAAAAACTGTCGCCAATCTTCAAGCGGGAAATTAAGTCCGTACTTTTTTTTGATACAAAATCCTCTAAAGATTTCCCTAAAACAAAAATTAATAGGTAGGTACAATTATTAGTAGTAATTATTCTGATAATTAATAAAAATTAGTAATAGAGTCACGGAACACTTTGTTATAAATATACCATATATTAAATTATTTACTTATGCCTTAATCAAGTTATTTTATAAATTTAATATTTAATTAACTATTTGTTTATAACTTTGATTAGCTTATGATTTAATAAATAACAGAAACCTGTTTTTTGCAATTTGTTTTCTTCAGATTTGATAGAAAAATATATTATTATTAATATTAGAACATTCCAGATTAATTTAAAAAAACTAACATGATAAAAACAATTTTGTTTTCTATGAAACTTGCAAAATTTAGAATAAAATTTTTCATTTTTATGACTAGATCTAATTTGTTCATAAGTTAATTAGTTTATGTTTTGATTGCTTACTATTATTAATTTTTATAAAATTAATAGTCATAATCGAGGTTATATGTTTATTGATCAGTTCATAGGGAGAAATTCAGAATTTAATAGTAACCAATCATTTTTTTCATAATTCTTTTTGCTTGTTAATGAGAAAATTATACAGGATATTTAAGGATGTTGCTACCAAACTTATAGAGATGGTTCCTTGAGTTTTTAAATTGTTAATTTATTATATAAAATTATATACAATTCAAAACTTTATTTTTATTATTATAGATATCCTTCATTTTAGAAAGAGAATGCATTTCTTGAAAATTGTTTAATATGCAAACATTCATAAAATAGAAATTCACTTCCCATTATCTCCAATATAAAAATTTCTGATCAGTTCTTGATTTCCAGAAAGTTATTGCAATTTTATCCATAATGCTAAATATTCCAAAAACATTCAAGTAAATAATGCATGCTATAATACAGTAGTTTATGATATTATCTGTTCAGCCTGTTCCTTTGCATTTGATTTTGATTTTCCAATTGCTAAATGATAAATAGTTATACAGTTTTCAAATTTAAGCCTAAGGCAACAATAAACATACAGATCAATGTAGCTTTATTAGTTATTTAAAAATTATAAAATTTTTATTAATGTTAATCTTAAATTTATTTATTATTCTTAAAAGTTTTTATTTTGATAAATTTTTTGCAAAAATAATCTCTCTATAAGTTAGAATTTAAAACAATGAAAAAATTATCTGTTTAAAGCATAATAATTATAGATTTTATTATGAGAATTTGTTACTAAAAACTAATGGAGACAAAATAATTCATTAAAAATTACATTGTTTAGATTTAACATTTTCTGACGCAATAACAAAATACTATTATTGAGTATATTTGCGTATAGATGGAGAAATATGTTGGCAATTATATTAAAGCTTGTACTTATATATTATAATATGCAGTCATTGTTTTATATTATTAAATAGCTTTGTCATAGATTCAAAGAATTTTATAGATATAATAGATATGTCTGCTTTTGGCATATTACAGTTAATATACTCTTGTTTTAATATAAAATCAATGGTAAACAATAATAAATTTGATATAAATACCATACTGAACAAAACTTATTACAATTCTAATTATTGAAATAATATAAAATATCTTTTAATAATTAGAATTATTGATTGATTAGAAAATAATATTTAATATAAAATATTATTGAAATATAAAAATATTGAAGTAATTATTGAATTCAATAATTAGAAATATAACAAGTTCTATTCAGTATTTAAATATTTAACAATTTGGAATTTATGTTCTTAAAGAGTTGTTGATAAATTCAAATGATGATGACCAAAGTTGTTTATGTTGACAATTAAAGAGTTATGATGATTCAATCAAAGTTATGTTCAAAAATGTCTTAGTAATAAAATAAATGTATATTTTTCTTTTTTGAATTATTTTATTTGTATTTAAATGTATATTTATAAGACAAGTTAATATACTTTGATATTTGACATAATCAATGAAGAAAATAAATATGAAAATTGTAAAAGCAATTAATTATTTAAATCTCAAATTGGTAATAGAACATCCAAATAACAGTTTTTTCATGAAAAAATTTGAGCATTTGGCTTGCTGGAAAAACGCATTAAAATATATTGGGTTGTCTGAAAAGTCATGATGCATTTTTTCTATGTTTTAAAAATTGTATTTATTTATATAAAGAACACTGATCAATCAAAGATATATTGCCCATTTTGCTCGATAATCTTTTGCCATCTTTCAGGGAACTTCATAATTCCTTGTTCGTAAAAGGATTTCTCTTTATCAGCGAAAAACTGAAAAAGGTGCTGATTTACAGCCTCATCTGAATTGAATGACATACCACACAAGGAGTTTTGAAGAGACCAAAACAAGTGGAAGTCTGACAGCGCAAGGTCAGGCGAGTATGATAGGTGTGGTAACACATCCCATCCAAGCTCCAATATTTTTTGGTGGGTGATCAGACTTGTGTGTGATCTTGCACTGTTGTGATGGAACACAATTCCTTTATGATTAATGAGCTCTGGACATTTTTGGATGACGGATTTGTTCAAAATGTTCAATTGCTGACAGTACACTTCTGAATTGATTGTTTGGTTCCTTCCAAAACAAGTGGAAGTCTGACAGCGCAAGGTCAGGCGAGTATGATAGGTGTGGTAACACATCCCATCACTTTACTAATCTTGATATGGTGCTTTGAATGCCAAACTGCAGCCAAGCCAGGGCTTAACATAGGATACTAAAATGAACAAAGACACATCTTGCAATGCTCTTTTGTCCTTTGCGCTGATTTTAAACTGAGGTTGTAACAAACATATTTTTAAAGAATAAATAGCTCTTGACATCCATCTCGCTTGATGCATTGCACCAGGAATATTTTTAAAGAATAAATAGCTCTTGACATTCATCTCACTTGATGCATTGCACCAGGAGGCCTAATTTTCAATTTCTTTTCATAATCTCCACCCAAAAATATTACAGACAACTTGACAAGTTCACGATATTCATCTCTCACAATAGATTTGTTTTAAATCGGACCTATAAAATGTTATAAGTCCAACAATTTCCTCTTCATTTATATGTTTCCTTAGGAAATCAGGGCAGGTGTGGATAATATTTGGATCAATATTTTTTCAATTGCCTCTTGTCCTGCGCGACTTGTATGAACATGTTTCGACGCAAGTCGGCACGGGTTCCCGTTTATAGAATGAGCTAAAATTTATTTTGAGTGCATGATATAGCAGAATAAACATAATTAGAGGGTATGCACTATATTTTTTTTGTTTCAAAAAATAAGGGACACCTTAATGTACACCTATCTGTATCTGTAAAACTAAATGAATGTCAATATGCCAGCTTCACTAACCTGATGATGCAAAGTTCAGACATGCACAAGTATGACTGCCAGGGCTAAGACAATGTTGTTGCTACTACAGGGTGGCCAAAATAAAAGCGACCCCATGTCTTATTAACAACATACAGATAATTCACGCGTTTATTGTAAATACAGAATAGTAAATTATTATTATGAAGAACAACGTACTGAACATTCAATAGGTCAACAGTTCACAGGAGGTGAACTGTTGACCATGAACTTCGATACAACTGTTCACTGTTCACCATGAACTTTGATACAGAACTCAGCACGTCTCAGCATGTTTCTGGAATCTTTTGCCAATTCATTTGGTGAGATTTCTGCAATCGCATTGCAAATGTTTGTTTTCAACTCTTCAATTGTATGCGGGTTGTTGCTGTAGACCTTACCCTTTAAATTACCCCATGTTCAGTATAACACAAGGCCTCTTTTATTTTGGCCACCCTGTATTATACTGATAATTGTAACAAATTTTAGTAATTCATGGGCTTTAATTGTAATACTTCACTATAAACATTTTTATTATTATTTTTCAATTGTAAGATGCCATCAATTCTAAGACACACCTTGATAGATGAACCTCATTTACAAATAAATTAATAGTAATTTTAGACAGATATACAGCAAAAATTTAAGAGTAAAGGTGCAAATCCTACAAAATATATAAAAACAAGTTTATTTCATATCTTCTTTTCTTGTTAATATCAAAACTGTCTTTTTTTCTCAACTCAAAGTCATCATTACTGCCATTAATTTCCTTTATCTCAGATTTTTTAAAATTCATTTTCTAAAGAAATTTTCTAAATTGACTCAATAAAATCTGTTATCAATGTTTGCTTTTTACTTTTACTTGATTCCTTATAGAATCTCTTCTTATTGAGCTAAGGAATTTTGTAATTCTCTTCCAAATCTTAAGTTGATATCCATATTTGGATTTATGTTGAGATAATAATTTATTGAAAGTTTAACATGACAGAAAAATTATTTTTTCTTCATCATTTATAAATTACTATATATATTAACTAAATGTTATATAAAAATTTAAGATCATGTATATATTGTACTGTACAGCATACATAAAGGTTGCTTGCTAATAACAGCTTAATGGGGCAGCTAAAGATTTTGTTTTATTTGTTATTGTCTATAGTCTAGAACAGGGGTCAGCAAACTGTGGGTTGTGAGCCACATATAGCTCTTTAGGCATGTGGCTACATGTGGCTCTGAAGTAAAATTGAAAATGAAAATAAAGCTATCATAATTTCATTTGTTTTATAAGTCTCGCAAAACTTGGAATAGTCTTCAGGACTCATATCATGATTTGAAAAAATTTGCATTTGATGTTTCAGTATCTTCAGGTCTAACATATTTATGTGAGCAATCATTTTCTAACATGAATTGCATAAATTGTTAATTTATTGTATTTCATAATTGTAATTTAAAAAATAACATGAATTTTGTAAATTGAGGAGCCAAATTACTGATGCCAACTTGGAATAGCACCTTAAATTAAAACTTAATCAATATTAGAAGCACTACACAGCAGGTGCATAAAACTAATTTTATTGCTAAATGGTATAATCTAATTTTTATATAAAGTTAATTTTCATTTATTTTGACTAGCACTCATCTAATATATGAATAAAATATACTAATTATGCTAAAATAATGCACTGACTTGAAAATAAATGAAATTAAACTAGAAGGTCACCCTTTCACCCGGTCCAAAGTTGTCCATAAATCAGACATATTTCAACATGTGCGCAAATTTCTCTTTATAACAATATATTTATAATGCCTTGCACACTGGTTTCATAAGATTACTAATGTTTAGACAGTAAAAATCAACTCTATACAGTTATTTAGTACATTTTTAAGCCGTAAATATCTGTAATTTCAAGTTAAATATACCAGTTGAGACACATGGTTCTCAATAGGTATTCTTGTGAAACCTGGTGAGAATTTTGTAAAGTATTCTGGGACTTAAGCTAATCAATAGACGGTAGTGATATAATTATAGTATGTTATAAAAAAATTAGTGAGACTATATCTAATCTGTAAAAAGTATAAACAAAGAAATAATGCATATTTACATGGTGGTCCAAAGTTCACCCGATTGATTAAACAGATTAGTTCAGTTCGTTTACGCAAAAATTCGCAAAACGAAACTTTATTTTAATTGTTAATAAGCATAACACCTAATATATGAGAGAATTCAAGTACATAATGTTCAAAGTTCACCCGATTGATTAAACAGATTAGTTCAGTTTGTTTACGCAAAAATTCGCAAAACGAAATTTTATTTTAATTGTTAATAAGCATAACACCTAATATATGAGAGAATTCAAGTACATAATGAGAGGAGAGTAAAAAAAAATATTTACGATTTTTCTTATGGAAACGAGAGTTGCCAATGCTTAATTTTTTTTTATTTTTAAAATTTAATTTGCACACTAGGATTATTTGTTCAATAAACACCCATTATCTTACGAATTTATTATATTTTTAAATTTTAATTGCCCTTTAACATTAAAAACCGTAAAGGTTAATAATTACAAATTTACAAATATATATATAGTTGTATTCAATACTTATTTTTAAACAGCGTAGGAGGAAGTAATAAAATATTATGTAATTTAAGAATGGATCAATAAATTGCTTATGTGGAGGTGGGGAGATCTAAAATGACGAAAATTGTGATGTAATAATTTAAATGCCTCCTGTAGTATATTTATCTAGAAAACATTTATAGAAAGTTTCGCAATTTAATTTATAAATTATTTTAATTATACTGTAATTGATATTGCTAGAAAGTTATGTTTATGCGGAAGTTCAATTGACAAAAGCGATGAAAAATAATATATAAAATACTATGTATATATAATTATTCATTTATTTGCTTTATTTATTACATCGCTAAAATCATTAATCACTGTTACCAGTTTCTCTCGTAACTACACTGTTTCCTCTTAAAAATATGTATTTTTTTAGTGACACATTATTGTTGTTTCAAGATATGTAACTAAAAAATAAATATATATATAATTTTAATCAGTCATGGTAATGATATGAATGATAATTCAGATTTAATTAAAAAAATTTGATAGTTTTCTTTCCAGTTAATGAGCTGTGAGTGTTACCGTACAGTGCGAGTTATCACTTTAATTCGTACGTGACGTAATGCAATATTTTATTTAAAATCATTGATAAAACATATTAGAACAGCGCTAAGATTGGAAATTAAAAAAAAAAGAAAATCTTATACTGCATATATTCATTTAACTTAACATAACCTACATTGTTTCGTATAATCATCATTCACTTTAATCTCCAATGCTATTGACCTATGGTGCGCCCTGGATATCATAATCATTATCTTAAACTATGCTATAGTATTCCAAACTGGAAAGAGAGCTAAAAAAAAAGAAAATAAAAAAGATAAACGATGTACTCTTGCATTACACGATTTCAATATCGAGATTTTAAAAAAGATCACGGTTCTTTGATTTCTATTATTCCTTCTTTACAACCCATTGTCCAGGTTAAATTTGCCATAAAAATTGATTAATATCAACTTAATTACAAATACAAAATTAAATTAATAAATCTATTATTAGGAGTTTAAAGACTTTAGAAATAAAAGAAGTAGAATTTGAGGTCATCCAAAAATTACGTCATTCAAAAGTTTAAATTTTTTAGCCTCACTCTCCTCCCTTTGTCACGAAATTTTAACTCCCTCTCTCCAATGTCACAGTCGACTTTGTATTTGGCATCATTAATTAAACTACTTACAGGAAGCATTATGATTCAAATGTTAAAAGTGGCATTTATTGTGCCCTCATTTTGTTCGGTTTCGTTTCCTTTGACTTACATTATAGGAAAAACTGACTTTTCAAACAACTGTCAATTATAATATGTAAGTATTAAAATCAATAGCATGTTATGAATGATCGTTTAAGAAGAGTTGAAGTGTGAAAAAATGTAACGCGTGCATAAATATGTCGCGAAAAATTTTCCGTCAAATAATCAGCATAGAAAAAAATCGAAAATGACGCAACTTCAGATTACGATGCCAAATCGTCAAATATTTTTCGCAGTTTCGATGAAGCGTGAAATATCATCAATAATTCTAAGAAATTAAACCTATAGCACTGCGTGAAAGATATTTGAAAATATATTTGAAAATATATTTGTGCTTATTTTTTATTTTATGACTTTATTTTGTTTACATTCCTCGCTGCCTCTTTTATGATGCCTCAAAGCGAAATGTCTCAAAAACTGAATATAGATTTATGATATAAACTCGAGAAAGTGTAAACAAAATCTGTATTAAAGTCTATCAGCATATAGACAATAAAATTTATTATTCAGAATACCTTAGCATCGTTTAATTAGTTTTAAATCGTATGATGATTTTTTATCGCAAATAAAAAAATTCTTAACATATTCATAAAATGTCTTTTTTACCTTTGTAAAATTTAATATTTTCTGTTTAAAAATATCAAAATTTAACTTTGAAACTGAAAAAGAGAATGCAGAAAAAAGTTCACGACAACGTTGACTTCACTTCGTCCTCAATGCAATACAAACATTTTTTCCCCCTCTACTGTCGAAGCGAAGCATGTAACCTTTAGACGATCGTAAATTTCTGAGAATTCAAATCATAAAAAAAAAAAACAAAAATTAATCTTGTACAATTAAACAATTTATAAAACACAGACGAGGTTAATAAGGACATTGATAAGTCGATCTGACGCCTACACGTTATAAACATCTTGGTATATCGTCTCTAATTTATTATTTGTTTGAATATTTAATTAAACGTCTACCGATGAAACGTATAAACATCAAAGTATAGTTATCATAAAGTAACTTTGAAATTACTTTTTGATGATGATACGCAACTGAAAAGAAACAAGTTTTTGCTAATAGTTTCAGATTTCATCTCCGATATCGGATTATGTGCGAACTGAAACTGCGAATGCGTTGTGTTTACAGTGCGAGCTAATTACCAAGTGACCCTCACACTTTGAACCGTATAGTCGGGAGGAATGTGTTGACATGTGATAAAATTCGACCAACTGCAGAACTCTCTTGTAATTTTAATAATCTAACCAATCACCGTTTCCTTACTTATCAACCAATAAAACTTAAACGGATGAAGGAAATGGTGGGAGTACGAACTGGTAGTTGGAGGACGTCGGTAAGAACTTGTGGAACAGCATTAGAATGTAGTGACATGTTTATGTGCATCCGTCAGCTTTACCAATTTTCCATGAAAGGATAATATCTCGAAGAATATTGCGTTGTTTGGATATCTTACTGTCCGATAATTATGTGAATCACGATATATTTAGGATGAGACAGTGATATCAGCAGTGATTCACCTTCTAATAACCTGATGAACTACTTTCAGTAAGAGAGAACAGGATGATGATAAACGATAAGATTATTTTCGTTTGTGTACATAAAAAAGAAGTTCGAAAAGTGTTTAATAATTTAAGATCATTTAAATATTATTTAATCAAAATCTGCTATTGAATTTTTTAATAGATAAATCAAAATGACCTTATTCTGTGGTGACTTGCAATATGAAAATATTTCTTCAATTGCTTCCAGTTCTAAAAGTGAATGTTTGGTTGATGTCATTAATCTTTTATTAAACTGTGCCTTGATTGTATTATGTTCAAGTATTTTAATCTGGTATACCATTATGGAAAGTTATTTGAGGAGAAGAAAATCAATTATATTTTTTCAAGAACACAGTTCACGATGGGTGTTGACAATTTGTCTTGTGTGTATTAATTTATTTGAATTTGGTGAAGGAGTAATGGTAAATTATTATGAGACTGGAGAGCCCAGATTACATTTAATTATATCACCAAGTATGTGTTTAACTGCATCTGTAACAAGCATTGCTTTTTATCATAAAGTTGAACAATGGAACCGTCCTCAGTTGCTTTTGGTCTTATTAATGTATTGGCCACTGGTATTAATTTGTAAATTTTCAAAGTTAATATGTTTATATCAAATTTCATTTACTATTCAACATTTACGATTACAAATAACTTGGGCAATATTAGTTGTATATACTTTATTAATGGGAATTGAAATTACTCTATTGTATTTACAGGTAAGAATTCACTTTGTTTCTGTTTTATTACATTATCTGAGTACCAATTTGAATACATATAGTTATTTGAAAATATATTTATTCTTATATATATGCATATTATATACAATGGATTCTGCTTAATTGGGACAAATCTTAAAGAACGGAAACCAAACTAATAAACTAATACATAATTTAAATGCTTATCGGAAACCAAACTAATAAACTAATACATAATTTAAACGCTTAATTGGGAGAAACCAAATTAATAAACTAATACATAATTTAAATGCTTAATTGGGACCATAGCAGAAAAGGAATTTTCAATTTTTGATATTTAGTGATTTTTCGAAAGTATAGCAACACTATATACACTAATACTTGTTGTGTGCTTTCTTAGGAAGTATGGCAACACTATGTACACTAATACTTGTTGTGTGCTTTCTTAGAAGTATGGCTATACATACATACACTAATCTTTGCCAAGATATCAAGAAATAGAAAAGGAATTTTCAATTTTTGATATATTTTAGGGATTTTTCAAAAGCGATAGCAGAAAAAGAATTTTCAATTTTTGATATATTTTAGGGATTTTTCAAAAGTATAACAACACTACATACACTAACACTTGTGTGCTTTCTTAAAAAATTTCTTTTATAAAAATTATAACATTTGAAACACTACGTACACTAATACTTATTATGTGCTTTCTTAAAAAAATCCTTATATAAATATGCACTAATACTTCTGTGCTTTATTAAAAAGCACATTATATAAAAATTAAAACAACATTTTAATATACTAATACTTGTTGCTTGCTTTCTTTAAAAACATCCTTATATAAATATTAATACTGTTATGTGCTTTCTTTAAAAATTCCTTATATAAAATAATACATACATATACTAATTTTTGCCAAGATGTCAAGAAAGGATTTTACACTTAGTCTTTGCCAAGATGTCAAGAAAGGATTTTACACTCAAGTAAAATTTCAAGTAAAATTCTAATCTTTGCCAAGATGACAAGAAAGGATTTTACACTCAAGTAAAATACCTGGCTGAATAAAATTAAAAGCCAGCCATTTAATACAAGCCATCGTATGCATACATGCACTAATCTTTTCAAAGATGTCAAAAAAGGATTTTACACTCAAGTAAAATTGCTTGGCTGAATAAAATTAAAAGCCACCCATTTAATACAAGCTATCGTAGACTCGCTGAAATAAACCAAAATCTCATTTAATACAAGCTTGTAGACTCGCTGAAATACACCAAAATCTACTATAGCACATCTACAACAAGAAAATTAACTGTGTGAGGAGTGGGCATTACAGAAAGAAATTTGGAGAACATCAAAAAGAAAGCATGATGGATAGGATCTAGAAGTCGAAGAAGCATTAGATCAATGGATTTCTATAGTTAGTGAGCGAGGTGTGAATATCAGCAGCCCAGTGTTGAAGAAGTCAGAGGAGATTGGTAAAAAACTAATAATTAACGCCTATTTTAATAAATCATTAAAATAGGTACCTAATTATCATTTTTTTCCTATTATTTATTTATCTACGAATTACATATTTTATTTTAGAATTTATTACTACTATGTTTAACCTACGAATTGCATATTTTATTTTAGAATTTATTATTACTTTGTTTAATTGGGACAAAATGGCTTAATCCTGACGTGTCCCAATTAAGCGGAATCCACTGTATATGAATAAATATATATCTCTACAGACAGATATTTATTGAGAAGTTTTATGTATTAAATTCATTTCTTGTTTTAAAGAAAACTATATAAAACATGCAGAATCTATGACATAAAATTGCTTATTAGGATGCATATATAACATGTATGTCCCCAGTGCATATAAAATATACTATAGTAGTAATAACAGACAATGGAATAATGAATCATTCAAGATAGTAAAATTGTCCAAAATTTATCCCAGATCCTTCAAGAAAAGAAGATAAAATAATCTGGAATTTTACCTAGACACCAAGATACAAAATCATCTGGAATTGAACCTGAATTCCCAAGGTGATAAGCAATTGCTTTACTAAGGCAGACATCAGTCTATTCTAAATTTTTAATAAAACAAAAGTATATTTCAATATGTTATGAAAATAGCCAAATTCAGAATATGTAAGACCAATCATTAGACCAAATTATCATAAGTAGATGATCATTTGTATATTAAAAATACAATATAGTGCTGTTACGCTGTGAGTGACTTGCAAACTACAATGCTTTTTTATATATTGAATAGAGTATGGAATGTGATCTTATGCACAGAAAGTTTTTTAGCAATTATAGTGAGTTTCAAAAGTTGAATTAAAAAGATTAGAGGAATTACTTAATTGTTTAATCATTTCAAGAATGAAGGAAAAAGTTAAAGGATTCTCTCAGAACTGTGGCAAGCTGCTAGTGAAAAAAGAGAAACACCTTTAATCATTTCAACTGTCATTGTGGATCGTTTTTGACTTCAGATTTTTTCAACATATAATGAGGTTATCAAAATATAATCCCATCTTAAGGTGTGGCAAGCTGCTAGTGAAAAAAGAGGAACACCTTTAATCATCTCAGCTGTCATTGTGGATCATTTTTGACTTCAGATTTTTTCAACATATAATGAGGTTATCAAAATATAATCCCATCTTAAATAGAGGAGTATCTATATATTCTTAAAGATAAAAGCAATATTATGTGTTATTCTTTATCCAAAAATATAATTTTCTAACTGGCATCTCCCATTTATACTAAGCATGGAATGAATATCCTACTTGTTACATCCTTGATATTTAAAGAATTATACCAATAACAAATGCAAATAATAACTAATACTGTAATGAATTTAATATCTGATTAAATCGAATGACTTAATCAGATAAAAGTAATATTTTTTGTAAAGGAAAAACCAACTAACTTATAAAAATATTAATTAAAAAATTATTAAAAGTGCATATATGCAAAGCAACATGTGATAAGAGATATCTATTAACCTTGCTAAGTAAATAACATTACTAAAGCAGTAACATTCTGCAACTAATTAAAGTAAAGAAGCGAGCTTAAGCACTTTAGTGTTTAAGCTTGCTTCTTTACGCAAATAACATCTCTGACATGTATAAATAAATTATTAATATTTTAAAAACTAATTAAATGAATAATCAGCACTCTATGCAGTTATAAGCTCAAACATTTATTCGATGTCTTTAAACTCTAACGTTTTCGGCGTTTTTATGCCATCCACAGGCAATCAGTCCGTTTCACAATTGAATCAAGTTTTTCCGTTTACATTTTGCTATGGTAACATTTCCATTTTCGAATACATTCGAATACATTTTCGAATGTATTCGTAAAAATGGAAATGTTACCCTAGCAAAATGTAAACGGAAAAACTTGATTCAATTGTGAAACGGACTGATTGCCTGTGGATGGCATAGAAACGCCAAAAACGTTAGCGTTTATAGACATCGAATAAATGTTTGAGCTTATAACTGCATAGAGTGCTGATTATTCATTTAATTAGATATTAAGTAGAAAGCAGTTTTTAGAAAGAATAAGAATATTGAGGATAAATACCTGATGCAGCAAAAGAAATTAAATTCAGTCTTTTCAACGAGCAAGATGGAACACTGTTGAATGTGACTTCTCTTCAGTCAGAGATTCCCAATATGAGAAAGAGCGCAAGACGGATTGCTTGGATTTCTTTCTTGGTAATTATTGAAGAGAATTGTTAATACCGTCTGAGTGCTGTTTTTGTTTAGCTCAGTCTTTTTTGCGACTCTTGGATATGGTGAACTCTCTCAGGTTCTGGAACAACTCTTGGCCACAGCGAACTGTCTCAAGGTTCTGAAGCAACTCTTGGACA
>AYEL01062753.1:0-24872 GCA_000484575.1 Olivierus martensii
CTTATATATATATATATATATTGAGCTTCCATTTATTGTCTATATATAATATATAGACAATAAATGCAAGCTCAGTTTTTTTAAGTAGAAGTATTTACTTACTTTTTTTATAGAAACTGAAGTGCTTTTTGCTTGATTAAGGCCTCTTCAGGAGTTTTTAGTTTACATACATAAACAGAAGAATTTTTCTTCTGTTTGTTGTTTCATCAACAAACAGAAGAAAAATTTCATCACATAAACATGATGAAACAAACAGTTGTTGTTTCATCATGCTTTTTCAAATAATTTACAATATATAAACAAAACAAATATATAAATGATTCTGATCATAAAAAAATCAAACTGAATAAAGAAATATACACAAAATGAAGATAAAAATATTGCAAAAAACAAAAAAGTTCAAATTTATGCAATGAAATCCCATATGCATCATCCGTTTTATAATGCTTTATAACAATATATTGTGATTGAGCCTTTTAACCCTGCCCAAGAAGCCATATAGCTGACTGGCCAGTCCCAAGCCTGGATAAAGGAGGAGGGTTGAATGATTGTGATTGAGCCTTTCCGTCAGTATATCAATGTCTTTAAATCCAATAATTAGAATTGTAAATTAAAAAGTGATGAGAAATTTGTAAGCAGGTCTTATAAGATTGTGCCATTTATTCACCAAAATAATTTTCAGCTATTATAGTTTGCTTTGTTAAAGTGAACCAGTCAGTTTTAATTTTAAGAAGACTAAATGGATGGCCAAAAGCATTTTGGTTGAATAAGCAATACAATATTATTGAGAATATCTTTGAATTATTTATATATTTTTTTCATAAAAATTTATTTAAAAATCAAATTGATATACAAAAATGATATAAATTATACTTGACTATTTCATAGTAATTACAACTGTTTAATGACAAAAATTTTTTACATTATAAGAGAGAAAATTTTCTCATTTTATATGCAGCCATTCCCCAACTTATGTAAGAGTTGCATTTTTCATAACTTTATGCAAGTCGAATTATATAATAAATCAGAAAAATAATTTTTTAATATAAATTCTGATTAAAAACTTCTGGGAATAGGTGATTAAATTGATTGCATCTATATAGTGTTATGTTGCCATATTGTTCTCTGACTGAAAATAAGACAATGCTGCATGATAGCAATATCATATCAGTAATATGATACTTAAGATCAATAAACAATACACAAAAAAAATAAATCAAGTAATGTGAAGTTTTATCTTTGTGACATGGGATACTATTTTAATACATATAGAGAATGCTCTAATGCAGCGCTTCTCAAACTTTTCCACTTGGCTTCCTTTTACCTGAGAAAATATTTTCGCAATCCAGGGTATAGAGTATATAAACTAAGAATACGAATTAAAACATTTCTAAAATTTCTGCGACCCCAACTTTTGTTACGTGACCCCATATGAGGTCGCGACCCACACTTTGAGAAGCATTGCTCTAATGTATGTTTTAAGTTAAGTAAGGTTTTGCAAAACAATCCACTGACATAGTTCAGGGATTGCCTGTACATGCAATTAATAAATACAAAGAAGGTTAAAGGTGTTTCATGGATATTCTTACAGAACAGTAGTGTTAGAAATCTCTTATTTTGCCTAAATGTATCTTATTTATAAACTATTTTATTAAAACAAAGATAATAGCATTGCAGTGATTTAAGAATATATACTGCATAAGACTTTGTGAAGAGATTTTGTGACTGTATCTTCATAAGCTTGCTCTATTATGGTAGTGTTCCTGATTTGATAATTTTGAAGCATGGCACAGAAAGATTATTATAGAATAAAATATATTTCAGACTTTCACCTTAATATATTCCAGATATTTATTTATTATGTTTATAACTGTAAGATGTTTCACCGACATGAAATTTTCATGTCACAACTTGTAGATGTGCAACTTTCACCTTAATATATTCCAGATATTTATTTATTATGTTTATAACTGTAAGATGTTTCTGTTTATATATTCATAAAAATCTGTTTTATATGAGATTTTTCATTCCAATGCAGACAGGATATTCATACAGTATATTCATTCAATTCAGATGAATGTACTATATGAACATCCAGGGTGAAACAAATCATAAATTTCTTATATCAAAATAATGTAAGAAGTTCTTATAAACACAGGCCCAAAAATAAACATATTTAAGAGAAATTTTCACATTCTATAGTAGTACTTTTTCAAAGATCATAAAGATCATAACATATAATACTTGTTTAATTAATGAAATAAATTTAAAAAATAAAATTGACAGTGTAGTTTAATTATTAGAAACTTGTTTAATTAATGAAATAAATTTAAAAAATAAAATTGACAGTGTAGTTTAATTGTTTTCTTATTTTTTTCCATCTTGGATTATGTTATCAATTTTTTTTTAATTTATTTCATTAATTAAACATATTTCTTTTACAATCTTTTGAAAAAGCACTACTATAAAATGTACATATTTCTCTTAACTGTAACATTTTTGGGTCTATGTTTATAAGAACCATTAAAAATTAAAATATTTTATCTTATAAATTTGAAATGCTATAAAATGTACATATTTCTCTTAAATGTAACATTTTTGGGTCTATGTTTATAAGAACCATTAAAAATTAAAATATTTTATCTTAGTTTTGCAATTTGTTATATTAAGGTAAATTTTTTTACTTATAAAATAGTTTATTAATTATCTGATTATTTATAACTGATTATCCCAGTGTGATTTTTGACCTTCATGATCATATGATCTTTTAAACAATATAATTCCATTTGTTTATGATATAAAATTATATTTCTGCTACTTTATTTTCACTTTTATATATTTAATGTGATATGAATTATTAGATAATTTTGAAAATTTTTGATATTTATTAAATAAATACCAAAATTTTGTTTTCCAATCATTAATATTCCTATAAATTGAGACAATAAAAATGATAACATTATTTTATTATATGGAACTACATAAATTTTGTTATTTTAATTTTTGTTTTTCTTATCAAAAATAGATATTGTATTTATCATTAAAAGATGATCTATAATTTTTATCTTATCAAGAAAAAGGAATTTATTATTTACTTTATTTTATTAGTATTTAAGATGTGATTATATATAATTACAGTATAATCTGAACATACAAAATTCTAAAATTAAATTACATTTAATCAAAAATCATTATTTAATTACTTATAATTATAATTTATTTGTTGTTGAAATAATATATCATTGAGAAAGAATATAATAACATCTATATTAAATTTTGTGATCATTATTTTATATTAGTTAATTTTAAATATTATTATTATTGCATATTCAAAATTCTCAATTTCTGTAACATAAACCAAAGATGTAGTGTATTCATTGTTGAGTGCATTTCAGTATAGAAACTTTAATAAAACTAAAAATTATTAAGATAATTACCAAAATTAACTTTTTTCCCATTTCAAAATATGACAAAAACTCTTAAAATTGCTTGTTTTTGAATTAGAAATTTTATTACAAATACAAAATTTGATTTCTATTCTGAAAATTTTGAAATAGTAACTTTAAGAAAAAAACTTTTTAAAATAGTTCATTGTTAATACAATGGAAATTTAATTAATTATAAATAAAACCCAAAAACCAATAAAGAAAGGTTTAAGATTATTACTGTTATTATTTTGATATTATTCAAATTCAGATTCATTACTAACATGATCATCTTTATCTTCAATATAATCATAATATCAAGTTGTATAACATAAAAGCACAACTAGCAGTGAAGTAAAATAACTTTTTTATTAACAGAAAGCAGATCATCTTTATCTTCAATATAATCATAATATCAAGTCGTATAACATAAAAGCACAACTAGCAGTGAAGTAAAATAACTTTTTTATTAACAGAAAGCAAAAACATTTTTGGTATATTTTTACACCATCTTCAGTTACATTCAAAATATAAGAATGGAACAACAGAAAACAATTCTAGAACAATAAATGTCGTAATTTCAAAAATTGATATAGCCAAAGAATAGCTAAGAGGATACAGTTATAGTTAGAAAGGCATATAAAATGCCATAAAAATACAATATAAAAATAGATAACTAATAAACGAATAACACCATGGTGCTTAGATTCATTGGTGGACTATTAACTTAAAGCATACATTCGGCAGACAAATAGTAATCAAGAAAAACAAATATAGTAAATCCTTTAAATCGAATACACAGGGTCAGTTACGGTATTTCTGCAGTGACTTTATTTAGAAGATAATAAGCAGTATTGAATTTGTTATGAAATAATCATAATATCAATTAAAGTTTAAATGTATAATTGGAATTCACTTGTAACTCCAATGCCTGATAATTAGTAAATTCTTTAAATCGAATACACAGGGTCAGTTACAGTATTTCTGCAGTGACTTTATTTAGAAGATAATAAGCAGTATTGAATTTGTTATGAAACAAAGAATAACACCATGGTGCTTAGATTCATATACATTCGGCAGACAAATAGTAATCAAGAAAAACAAATACAGGAATACCTCAATTATTGCGGTTTCGATTATTGCAATTTTCGATTTATCGCGGTTTATAATTTAATAGCAAAATTCAATTATTGCGCTCAAAATTCGAATTATCGCGGCTTCGAGATATAGCCCACTATGCCTGATAATTATTGAAAACTGTACTGACTGTGTTATAATATCCACTTTAACAATATAAATTATCTGTTAATTATATTTTATTGTTTGCTGATTTCTAGATTCAATAGCCTGATAATTATTGAAAACTGTACTGACTGTGTTATAATATCACTTTAACAATATAAATTATCTGTTAATTATATTTTATTGTTTGCTGATTTCTAGATTTTTGCATGTATTGTATTATAATTTTCAATTTATAGAGCACAGAACAGTTTTTAAAGATGGAAAAATGTATGTCTTATAAGTTGACAAATACAGTATTAATAAATATGTATTATGCTTATCATTATTTGGTATTTAATAATAATTAATAATTTTTAAAGATGGAAAAATGTATGTCTTATAAATTGACAAATACAGTCAAACCTGTTTTTATGCGGTCGGTTTTTGTGCGATATTTTTTTTATGTGCGATTTTTATGTGCAATTTTTTTGTGCAGTATATAAAAAACATTCCATCAAATGCATATAACGAATAAAAATTAATTAAAAAATGTAATTAAAAAAAATAACGCACAAAAACCGACCGCATAAAAACAGGTTTGACTGTACAGTATTAATAAATATGTATTATGCTTATCATTATTTGGTATTTAATAATAATTAATTATTTAAAATTATTAATTATTAGTTTTAAATTTGATTGAAAGAGAAATTCAGCAGATGTTAAGTAATTGATCATATTCTGTAAAAAGATTTTTCACAGATCATAATCAGTTATTTAAAATTTTATTACAAATTATGTCTTACTTTGCACTGTTTTTTTTTTTAGTAGTTCCATTTCCATCCAATGTGGGAATTATCAATTGTTTTTATTTGTGAAAGTTATTAATTTGAAAGTATTTATCTAAAATTCAGTCATTTTTTATTTATGCCAGAACTTTGTTTACTTTTAATATTTTTCATTATAGATACCTGAGATGATCTAATATAAGATATTACATAAAAATTTTAATGAAAAATAGATATTCCTTTTACTTTTATTAATGTAAAACTAAGCACTTAATATAAATCAAAAACTTATTAATAAATTTTAATATTTTAATGAAATTATTTTAATATAAATTTTAATTCTACTTAATTAAAATTTTTGAAATTAAAAAATATTTGACAAATGTATAAAATAAAAACATTGGAACAATAAAATTAGAACAAAAAATGAAAACTTTCTGTATAATTTATATTAATTAATATAATGCATATTATTTTAGTTTACAAACATTAGTTTTTAATATTCTTATTCTTTCTAAAAACTGCTTTCTACTTAATATCTAATTAAATGAATAATCAGCACTCTATGCAGTTATAAGCTCAAACATTTATTCGATGTCTTTAAACTCTAACGTTTTCGGCGTTTTTATGCCATCCACAGGCAATCAGTCCGTTTCACAATTGAATCAAGTTTTTCCGTTTACATTTTGCTATGGTAACATTTCCATTTTCGAATACATTCGAATACATTTTTGAATGTATTCGTAAAAATGGAAATGTTACCATAGCAAAATGTAAACGGAAAAACTTGATTCAATTGTGAAACGGACTGATTGCCTGAGGATGGCATAGAAACGCCAAAAACGTTAGCGTTTATAGACATCGAATAAATGTTTGAGCTTATAACTGCATAGAGTGCTGATTATTCATTTAATTAGATAAAAACGCCGAAAACGTTAGAGTTTAAAGACATCGAATAAATGTTTGAGCTTATAACTGCATAGAGTGCTGATTATTCATTTAATTAGTTTTTAAAATATTAATAATTTATTTATACATGTCAGAGATGTTATTTGCGTAAAGAAGCAAGCTTAAACACTAAAGTGCTTAAGCTCGCTTCTTTACTTTAATTAGTTGCAGAATGTTACTGCTTTAGTAATGTTATTTACTTAGCAAGGTTAATAGATATCTCTTATCACATGTTGCTTTGCATATATGCACTTTTAATAATTTTTTAATTAATCGTAGAAACGCCAAAAATGTTAGCGTTTAAAGACATCAAATAAATGTTTGAGCTTATAACTGCATAGAGTGCTGATTATTCATTTAATTAGATATTAAGAAAACGTTAGAGTTTAAAGACATCGAATAAATGTGAGCTTATAACTGCATAGAGTGCTAATTATTCATTTAATTAGTTTTTTAAATATTAATCATTTATTTATACATGTCAGAGATGTTATTTGCGTAAAGAAGCAAGCTTAAACACTAAAGTGCTTAAGCTAGCTTCTTTACTTTGATTAGTTGCAGAATGTTACTGCTTTAGTAATGTTATTTATTTAGCAAGGTTAATGGATATCTCTTATCACATGTTGCTTTGCATATATGCACTTTTAATAATTTTTTAATTAATATGTTTTCATTTTTTGTTCTAATTTTATTGTTCCAATGATTTTATTTTATACATTTGTCAAATATTTTTTAATTTCAAAAATTTGACAAAATTAAAATTCTACATTCTATTACAATTTGTACCTGAAAATAGGTGGGCAAACAAGTAAAAGACCATTCAGCATTAGGCCAAAAAATATTTTATTCTATTAAACCAATGTTTTCAAACTGTAGAGACCAGCAAACCTTAATAAAATAATTTAATATATGTTTTAATTAATAAAATTTTATAATTATTAGAATTAATTTTTGGATATGTCTGGGAAGCAGAAAGGTCGATTTCATCAATGATGAAACTTATCTTTAGCAGAAGGTGATCATAGTCTCCTATTGTTTAGCAGATTGCCTTCTGCTAAACAATAGGAGTCTATGATCATTTCTTATCGAATAAACAAAAGATAAGTTCGCCTTTAAAAAAAAAAAGGAGAAACGAGAGACAATTGAGACCGAGAGCAAAGAAAATTTTCCAAACAGAAGGTGCAAAAATGTAGAATGAGAAAGGTGAATCTGTGTCCCGTCCTGTCTGACGAGATAGGGAATGAAGATATCAAATAATAATGGAGAAATAACAATTTTTATTTATTCTCTCTCCCAAGTATGATCTCTGGGTCAGATAGCTCTCTCTCTTGAAATATGTTAATATTGTGTTTATTTCCTGTAGTTTTTTTATAAATATATGTTATTTGTACGAGAAAGTTGAATCTGTGTCCCGTCCTGTCTGACGAGATAGGGAACGAAGATATCAAATAATAATGGAGGAATAACAATTTTTATTTATTCTCTCTCCCAGGTATGATCTCTGGGTCAGATAGCTCTCTCTCGCGAAATATGTTAATATTGTGTTTATTTCCTGTAGTTTTTTTATAAATATATGTTATTTGTTTTGAATGAGTATTCGAATCAATTCTCCTATCCTGGATCCCTGCATCACTTACTCATGACCCTATTCAAAAATATGTTAAAATTTAGTGATACACATTTTTTATATCAGCCATCTGCTCTGAGATTCTTACACTGGTGTTAGAAATGAGATTGCCAAATGATAAGATCCAAGACACCAGTCTACATACATTGTGGGACCCTCACAAAACTATCCTGCAACTAATTCACATCAGTTTTTGAACTAGGAACTAATTTAGAAGCAAATAAAGATTAGTTGCAGGAGATTGAAAATGCATCTTTAATAGAATAGCATTAGAAAGAAAAATATTTTAAACTCTCTTTTACTAATCTATAATTGCAAAATGTCTAAAATTATATAAGTTTTGTTTTATGCCTAAAACCAAACTTAAAAATATAGTATTTGGCATGAAATATTGTAATCAATATTTTGTCATTTACTTAGCATCTAACATTGTAAGGAACAATTTTGATAATGTTGCTAGTTGTTGACAAATTTTTGTATATAGATTTGGTTTTCTATTAATAATATATTTATTCTCTGTCTTTCTTTTTACATATATATATATATAAATTTTATTAATTACAGTTGAGTCTCTGTAGTTGGACACTTCCAGTAGTCCGACTCTCTATGAACCGTTGCGCTGCCGACATGAAATTTTCATGTCACAACTTGTAGATGTGCAACTTTCACCTTAATATATTCCAGATATTTATTTATTATGTTTATAACTGTAAGATGTTTCTGTTTATATATTCATAAAAATCTGTTTTATATGAGATTTTTCATTCCAATGCAGACAGGATATTCATACAGTATATTCATTCAATTCAGATGAATGTACTATATGAACATCCAGGGTGAAACAAATCATAAATTTCTTATATCAAAATAATGAAAGAAAATGAAAATACAAGGCATTGACTGTGGTCGAAAAGGCAGAATTAATTAAGAAATTTGACTTGGGAGAAAAGTTAAGTGATTTGGCTTCATTTTATGGTATTGGATGTGTCACCATTTATGACATTAAAAAACATTGGGATAAAATTGAGGGGTTTATGGAAGATTTGAACTGCAAGAGCAGTGACAGAGTCTTAATAAGCAGACATAGTCATTTGTGTAATTCTATTTTTTCATTGAACATCCAATAATCTGACAAATCTCTGAAATCTGACAAACTCCAGAACCATATGTGTCAGATTTGGGAGATTCTACTGTATACAAATTCAAAATTAAATAATAATAATTGAGACTTGCTAAATGGGGTGACCTTTTGAATCCATCCATGATATCAAGTATCCTATATCAGAATTAATAATGATTTTATATGAATGATTTATGTGAATTCAAAAATTAAAAATTATATAGTTCAAAATAATTATTATTTTCTATATTACATGCAAATCGAGGGCTGAGTGTACTTTTGAGCCTTTGGGAATATATATAAACATGCCAAAATTCATCAAAATCAAAAATCATGTAGCAACCACCATTGGCTGATTTAAAATGGAATGACCCTATATAATGATTAAAAACACCTCCGAACTCGTGTAGGGAATCCAAACATTCTTGAGGGAATTCATTATTGCGTTATGGCATCCATTATTACGTTACAGCGCCATCTGCGAATTCTGTCTTTTTAGAGGAACTACAATTTCAATGTAATTTTTATTCTTTAATTTTTAAATTATTAATTTTGGCAGTCGCAGACATCAAAAGATCAGTCCTTTCTAAAGATAGCCTATTTATAGAAATCATTACAGTATTTCAACCGAAAAAGGGACATCCAGCCAGCCACGTTTGACTATTAATAATATAATGATTAGTATTAGTTTGAGAAATATTTTAAAAATTACGCACAAATGAGAAAATATCAGATATGCATTAATTACTAAGATGTAAAAGTTATGGATAAAAAAGTATAATTCCAAACTTCCTATTCCAGCAAACCAAGTTAATACTATTATTTATTTATTCTAGTCATTTTAATAATTCGTAATTATATGCTTAGTTTAATAATATCGATATATTTGTATATACATGAAAAGTAAAATAAAATTTAAGTAAAGGAAACTAGCTAACATAGAGATCAGGTGTCATCATAATCCATTAGAAAAAGGAAATTTGTCATTTTAGTAATAAATTAAATAATTTGCATATAATTTAATTTATATTATCCATTTCATAACATATTTGAATTTTATTATATTTCCAGATTAATATTATTCTACAGAAAATTATTTATTCAAATGGAATACAAGAACTTTTTATATTAACAAAATTTTCCTTATAAACTATTGGTGTGTAATTTGAAAAGTAGTTTTAAAAGTATTATGGCTTTTCATTGAAGGTTATATAAAATTAACAGAATAAAACTAATTTATATAGTCAAACAAAATGTATAGTAACAATAATTTATATGAAAATAAACGCTGTTGTGGATATATTGTAACTCCTATTTTTTATACACAAAGAGTATTTGGTTTAGATATTTTATCTCCATGCAGTTGTTGCAAATTTCTATATTATCACAATGCATTTTCTTTCTATATATTTGAAATATATAAGTTCTTGTAGGATTGTTTCTTTGGCTTTCGGTCCTTAAATTTCTAATGATGATGGTCAACAATGATACAATGTGTGGATCGTTCTTTCACTATTTTTCAAAACACCCAAAATATATAATATCTATCTTCTTCTTTTTGGCATTGTATGCTGCTATTCAGTTCAGTCTAATCAACAGATATAAGATATCAATGCATTACAGTAAAAGTACTTACGAAGGTGAAATGAAATGGGTCAAAGATAAACATCGTTTTGTTTTAGTTTTCTTGTTGTTATTTTTCATATATTGCATAGTAAATTTATTTATTAGAATTTTATTTTATTCTAAACTGAAAAATGAAATTAATGGCATTTTGGAATCATTTGGCTGTACAATCGGATTGTCAATATGGGGATTTTATATTTCTGGACAAATTATATCAATATTAGCTAGTTCTACTGTCGTGCTAACAATAATGGGAAAAAGATTAATTGTGTTATCGAACGAACTAGCTGAAAGACAAAATGATGGAACATCATTAAATGCTTTTCTGGAAGATTTTATAGATCGCCATACTGATTTATGGGAATTTGTATCACACATTAACTGTCAATGGAGATTTCTTTTGCCTTTGTTATACGTAAACTTTATGTACTTATCAAGCTATCTGATCTATGGAATTATATTTATTAGCATGGATGTCACTCTGCGAATTATCCTTACAATTATATGTATAACAATGGTTGTAGGATGTGTTCTTGTATCTTGGGCATTGTCCCATATCACATCATTGGTAAGCAACTTTTATATATTTATGAATCCATAAATACTGTATTAACAAATAAAATAAAAATTTGATATCTAAATATTTTTTTAGATATATGACAATTTCATATCGGTGGGAAGATTTTCTGAAAGTAATTTGGAATTTAAATTCAAATTCAAGGTGAGATTAGTTTAAACATATTTTATATTTAATTTATTTTTGACGATATGTATTTTCTGTATTCAGGTTATTGATTTTATGAAAAGATTTGGTGGACTCCCCATAGGGATTTCATTTGCCGGATTTTTCTTTCTGAAAAAACATTTTGTCGTTAGGGTAACCGTATTTTCATTTGTTATATAATTGATATATGTATGGTATTTTTCCTTTATAAAAGAGAAATTTTAGATAGTTGCTTTACAAATTATATAAAAATTTAATGAGTTGATTTGTTGTTACGAATATATATAATAGTTGCGATTAGAAATTTCGTTATAAATTTGAAATATAATGATCGAATTTTCTGATTTTAGATGGTAAGCGGAATGTGTTCGGCTTTGGAAACCTTGATACAACTTACAGGAGTTTTGTCAAGAAATCATTGTTCCTCAAAGATAAATAACTCAACAACATTAACTTCAAAGGATACTTATTAATTATTATTGTTTTCTGTTCTTTTCGTATCTGAATTCTTCTGCTATTCATTCTGGTTAAATTACAATTAAAATTGGACTCAGCAAACGAATAGATTGCAAATGCTAAAGAAATGAAAAATAAATGACATCTTCGGAAGTAGATAATTTTAGTTTTTTTTATAACTTTTTGTTTAATATAAATGTATAAATATAACTAGATAACTAATAGACTTATTCTATTTATTTTAATTTATTTCTTTAATGTTTATCGTTTAGCAAGTGAATTGTAATTATACGATTCATTTTACTTATTTAAATAATGAACAAATAAAATTGCACATACTGCATATTATTATTTAATTGATAATGATTATTTTATACATTAATGAAACAGTTCTGAATTAATTTATATTACAAAAAATATAATTTATGATGTTTTAATTTTTGATGTCAACATGACATTATAAATTATTGGCATTTTATAAAGTTATCCTAACAATGGATCACGTTATAAAAGACCGATACATAATGACATCTCAATAGATGTGATAATAATCAATAGTATCTCAATAGATGTCAGAATAACTATTGAGATACTTGTTACTGTATTAAGAAATCAGACAAGCCGCATGTTATGCCTATATCGCTAACAATTAGCATCATCTATTACACTAATATATATTAAATTTGGTTACTCATTAAATATTTTATGTTTTATATTGATGGTTTGATAATCTAATAAATTTAAAGAAATTTTAAAACATGAATATTAAATTGAAAAACATTTATTGATTTCTGAAATTCTATTTTTATCTTGTAGGCTTATTATGCAATTGGGATGAATAGTAAAATTGAATGCCGTTAATTTTTATCAATATGATCTGCATTCTACAAAATTGATATTAAAAATTAATAATTTTCAATACTGCAGAATTTATGTCTGCTAAAGTTTTAGCAATGTTTGAATTAATAATCAAATGAAGAGTTTAATACTGTTTAATTATTAATCTACTTTCCGAAGGAAATGGAGTCTTATAAGTACGAGCCAATGTATGTATTTCTCTGTGTACCTACTAATAATTTTGGAACTAATTAGCATATTTTCATGAAATTCGATAGTGATATTTTGTCATTAAAAGACAGATCGCGTTGCATCCTTGAATTCTGCAGTTTCATCAATCCTGCAAGATAGATTTTTCATTTTCATTATTTTATATTACTTTTAGATTATATTAATATTAATAGATGTACTAAGTGTTAGCAATATCGGCCTAACATATGGCTTATCAGATTACTTAACAAACCACTCCTATCTGATTATCTATCACAATTGCTACGTTCAGCAGACTCAACTGTTCTAAGTGAGCAGATGAGTTGTAGCGGTAGCGGTTGGTATATCTGCTGAACGCAAATAGTAACAGAGGGCGCGATTATTGAAAGAAAACCACTGAAGAAAACGAAGCCAGTTATAAACACTATTAAATACGTATACTATATATATTATCATTTGTTTCTTTGGATTGATAACATCCATAGGCGCAGCCATCTTGAAATAACTCAACATGTTGGATAGTAGCGTAAAAATGAAAATCCGCTACCAAACGTGACGTCACTCACTCAATAAGTTCCGATAGTCCGCTACCTTGAAGACGCGTTCAGCAGAAAATCTCTCAACTGTTCCACAACAATTGAGTCTGCTGAACGCAGCCAATACAATGGCTGGTATTACAAAACTCTCAATAATTTATGATGTTGTAATGACGTAAAAATAAGAAACTTTAACGTGACATCATCTCGACGACTTGACATTATAGCGACGCTATTATTATTACGTCACCTTGATGTCATTCATTTAGCATGTTTGCAGACGTCATCCTTTTGTAACGTCAGGACGATGTCATTCTTCTGCCATGACGCCATTCAAATCAGAAAAATATATATTTTACACATACTTTGCTAACACTAATCGTCGTGTATTTGCAATAATATAAACTAAAATTCTGATATAAAAATAAAATTCTATCCTGCAGAATTAAACGATCATGTAGATTCAAATGATACGACGATGAGGTATTGTTTAACAATAATAATATTTTAAAACCTGATTTAAGCAACATAACTATCAAGTGACGTCATGCCATATATAGGGCACTAAATAGAGAGTATACTCGTGCTGCGCCATATTTGGTCCAAGACGCCTTATATTGGTTTAGTATATACCATATTTTTAAACTTCTAGAATAATTTAATTATTGAGATTAGTTCTATCTCCAGTAAAAATTTAAAATGTACGATTAGGAATATAATTTATTAGCCAAAACTTCAATTATAATCACTCGATATCTTGTTGACATCCTATAAAAGCGCTTTTATCATTTGAAAAATTTGGCATTAAACGCTATCTAATAAATAAATAAAAAAACGATTGTATGAAATTAAACATTTCAATGTTTTCGATACATTTTAAAGTAATAGCTTCCATTTATTTTATGTATTTTTTTCATTAAACTGAAATCTTTAGAATATTACTATAGCGGCCTATGGGAAGAAGGACCAGAAATGGCGGATGTGTATACCCGCTATCTAGAGCTCTACCATATAAGTAATATCATCGTGACGTCACGTTTGCTTACGTCAATATGACATCATAAATTATCGGTATTTTATAACGTTGGCGTAACAATGGATAACGTTATATTGGTATCTCAATAGATGTCATAATAATCTTATAATCCGTTAGGATTGTGATGTTATTATGTCATCTATTGAGATAATTTTTGGTGTATTAAGAAATCAGGCAAACATATGTTACGCCTATATTTCTAACAATTAGCTCCATTTATTATACTAATATAAACTAAATTTGCAACAAGCTCTTCCAGAAAAAACTAAATGTGAGTATTTTTCAAAGGAGTCATTTCTTTTTCATTCATTTACCATTTCGAATCTATTGATTTTGTGTATCCAATTTTAACTTTGATTTATGTAGCATAGATTTCATGATGATGTCATCATTCCGATAGCGTGACGTTAGCAATGGCGCTGAGAGAAATCCCGGTCCCCGGTACGAACCAGGTTTTGGGCCGCTATATATATATATTTATAAATATATAAGATACCTGATCTCTTCCTTGATGATGAATTGATTTGTCATTTCTCAAACTCAAGTACTCTGTTTCTATCAAAACAACCCAAACAAGAAAACAAAACTTATTGTAGCCCTTCCATTATTGACAAGACTATTTGATAAGTACTTACTTCTCATTTGTTAAAAATGAAGAGAAAACTGTAAGTATAAAGACTATAATAAATCATTCATTTCATTTTTGAAATAATTAGCAGATTTTCATGAAATTCAATAATGATGCTCTGTTATTAAAGATCATCTTGATGCTGCATTCTCTAATTCTATAAGATTATTTTATCTTGCAGGATTGAATTTTATTTTTTTATTTTTGACAATAGATGATGCTAAGTGTTACAATATACAGGGCCTTTCTTTTTTTTTTCTTTTGTATGGTAAGTTTGGTGGCTAAATTTTGATTGCCCCTTTCCACTCAAGACAATAGATGATGCTAAGTGTTAGCAATATACAGGGCCTTTCTTTTTTTTTTCTTTTGTATGGTAAGCTTGGTGGCTAAAATTTGATTGCCCCTTTTCACTCAAATAGAGTACTAAGGGAGAATATACAGGGCCAGGCCAACTAATTGTGGTGCTTGAGGAAAGTTTTAAAAATGGCACATTTAAAAATTTTTTGAAAAACTCTAAGCAATGAATAATAGTCCAGTTAATAGAATAACAGACATTTTAGGAAAAAAAAGTTTTATTTATATTTAAAAAAAAGAACAAAAATAGTTTGAACATTACAATACTTAAAAATCATAAAAATTAAATATACATAAGACCCTGCTTAATGCTGTTTCAATATAATGTGGATTTTCTGAATTCTATATTTTTTATTGATTCATTTTGGAAGAGTTTTTCAAGCTGTTATATTCACATAAATTCGAAATCACAGGAATTTGCTGCTTTGATACTCCTATGGCCTCTCGCAGTTTGATTTCAGTGCAGTGCAGTACATATGAAAATCTGATGCAGTCGCAGTTCATATTTATGATTGGCCATCAATGTTATTTTACAGTAATAAAAATAACAATTATTTCATTTTAGTTTTAATGACCTGAATGCTGCCACTTCGAACTATAGTTCCCTGAAGTTAGTACATTTTTCTTTCATCAATATTTTTGTCAAAACAAGTTTAGCTATTTATTACTATTATAGCAAGTTTAGCTATATATTATTATAGAAATTATGGATCATTTTATACAAAATGATCCAAATTTTGATAGAAATTCAAAAGTAAGATGGAGTATCATGGAGGCCATGTCTCGCTATCAACAATTGCTTCCTGAACAAAAGAGGAAAGGCAAATGACATTAGATGATTTCTTAATGAAAACAAAAAGTGTCAAATGAGGAAGAACCTTCTTTATTATAAACATAAATTATTTACTCGAATATTTTTCATTTTCATGAATATAAATCAATATTAGCAATAAAAAAATGTCTATAATTAATGTAATACAATAGTAAGTGTCAAATGAGGAAGAATCTTCTTTATTATAAACATAAATTATTTACTCAAATATTTTTCATTTTCATGAATATAAATCAATATTAGCAATAAAAAATGTCTATAATTAGTGTAATACAATAGTAATAATACATGTTACAAAATAAAATTAAAATGATATGCATATTTTTTTTATTCACTCTCCTGTTTCACCATTCCATTATTTATGTATTAAGATAACCTCATTTAATGCTGTTTCATTTAGTACTTGGTTTCTTGGAATGTATCTCCTGCGTTAAATGAGATCTTACTGTAATTTGTTCTAAATTACTCTTTGAGGTTTTATTGCAAGATTGCTTCTTGTTTAATGCTGTTTCATTTAGTACTTGGTTTCTTTGGAATGTATCCCCTGCGTTAAACGAGATCTTACTGTAATTTGTTCTAAATTACTCTTTGAGGTTTTATTGCACAGATTGCTTAATTGCATCTTTATAATTTATTGTCTTAGATATTTTCTTCTCTATAGAAATTATTACTAAATCATTCAGTCGGTCTTGGGTAATTGTTGTTCGTAAATAATTTTTTAAAATTTTCAATTTAGAAAACTGTGCTCAACTTCAGGTATAGTTATAGTTAGTGTTAACAAAATTCTCAGTGTTTTTCTAGTTAATTTTAAATTATTTTGTTGTAACATTTGATGGAACTTTGTGATGTGCTAACTGTGCTCAACTTCAGCTATAGTTATAGTTAGTGTTAACAAAATTCTCAGTGCTCTAACAATGCAATTTTGTCATTTTGTACAAATTTTATCACACTAATATTTTTTGTTTGGTATAATTGTTATTTTTATTACTGTAAAATAACATTGATGACCAAGAACATAGAATAAGTCTATTAGTTATAGTCTATTAGTTCCAAGTGCTTCCACTTTAAACTATAATTCCTTGAAGTTAGAACGTTTTTCATCAATATTTTTCGTTTTTTATAGTTTACTGAGGGGGTTCTCAAAGTCCGCCCCGCAAACCCTAGAAATGTGGCCCGCGATGTCAGATCATCCGCGATCTTCAATTCATAGAGATAATTTTCATTTTTGCAAAAAATAAATAATTTTTATTATATTATAATTAAAAATTGTTTAGTTAAAGAAATACATGTATAAGTGCTTCCAAATATGTTTTCATTATTTAGAAGCACTTATATATGCGTCTGCAATTGATTGGGTTCAAGAAACTCGTCAACAGCGAGAACTAAACATCTAGGAAGAAAATATCATTTTATAAAAGAAGTAAAGAAAGGCAACGTAAAACTACAATTTACAGCCACTGACGATATGCAAGCGGATATCTTAACTAAGAGCCTCAACTATGAGAAGACTGTGTTTTTTTCTAAGAAATTGGTACTTAATCAATAATGCGAACGGCCGTGTCTGCAATAAAAGGGGTTTGTTGTGGTGTATTGCAGACATCGGGTCATCATGTTTGCCCACCCTAATTGAGATCAAAATTAACTGATCAACTTTTTTCAGACGGTGTTAAGAATACATTCAACCGACTTAGAACCAAGGCTCAATAATGTATTATTAAAAAAAGAAACAACTATACAAGTCACACATTTCAGATTGATGAATTTATTATTATTTTCTTTTTTATTTGTGTTTATTTATTTATGTTGTGGTGTATTGCAGACATCGGGTCATCATGTTTTGCTCACCAGGGGGTGTGGGTGAAAGGCGCAAAAAAAAAAAAGATGGAGGACTGTGACGGGAGGTGCCTGATAATTTGATAAGTGAAATAAATGTTTCCCAGAATAGTTTTATGTTAAAAGGTACTGTACATTGTTTTGTTCTGTTTTGTTTTTTATCCTAAGAGAACTTGTATTATTAATTGCTTTAAGAATAAAGCTAATGTTATTGATAAATGGTAGAAAAGATTCATTTTGAGGTCTAATAACCTCCACGATCCGCAAGAATACAATACGGGTATGTCTTCAATTTATTTATTTATTATTTTTGAAATGTGTTATTTTAAACATTTTGTAATAAAAAGTAATTATTGTCATAAATAAAGAACGATTATGCCAAAGTATCATAAATCTTTCCTTTGAGTCTAAATTTTTATCGATTTGAATGTATTTCTCCATAACGCTTTTATTGGCCCGCCAAATATAATGGAATTTACAACTTTGTCCGCCTAGGCAAAACTTTGGGAACCCCTAGTTTACTGCAATCTGATTACTACTTTTTGTTTATAAAATTTTTTATTTTCTAATTTTAAGAGTTTTTTTCATGAATGATTTATGAATACAAATTGGTATTAGCAATAAAAAATGTCTATAATTAATGTAATACAATAGTGATAATATATGTTACAAAATAAAATAAAAAAATGCTGTATATATATATATATATTTTTAATTCAGTTTCTTGTTTCACCTATCCTCATTACTTACGAGTTAAAATGACCTCGTTTAACGTTGTTTGATTTAGCGCTTTGTTTCCTTGGAACGTATTCCCCGCGTTAAACGGGGTCTTAATGTATATATCCCATTCCTCTAAAAATTTGTGTGTCCTGTCGTTCTGTCAATTCCTTTTCTGTTTAAATGAAATGCTTATGTCTAATTATCATAAATAATTCGTATTTTAACTGTTCAGAATACAAAGATTTTTCTTTACCTTAGATTTTTATAATACAATTTTAATTCTATATATCTTATATGCGCAGTTACTTAATTTAAAAAAGCAGAAAAAATTGTTATTGTTAGGAAGCGGCTCAGGCCTCTCAATCTTCTACGGGCCCGGAGAATTTGTCTCTTTTTCCCCCGTCTGGCGCCATTGGACATCAGACTTCTTGCATCGTAATAGCGACATAAATTATATTTTCGATAATGTCATCCATCACTACATCACGATGAGATCATAACTCCGTCGTGATAGCTTTCAGACGACGTAAGACATATGCTAATGCTTCTCACTATCAATTGACAATAATATAAATGAAATTATGTTATGCTGTATTAATGGATGCGGCGTCGAAATGTTCTTTAATGGCACTACGTCATTACCAAATTTCATAAAATTCTCTAATTAATTCAAAAGTTCGGTGGAGAACATAAATATTGGTGCGATCTTACTAACCTCCATTTCCTCAAAAAATAGGCTAATAATTAATATTTCAGTAATGTCATTTAGATGAATGAAATTTCTGTCTTGTCTAGCTTAGTTTGCTTTTGTGCAAATTAATTTATGTTAATTATTTATATGCATTCTGAGTTATATGAAGTTTACTAATTATTTAAATCTTATTTAACATGTGTATATAACAATTTTTCGAATAGTAAAATAAATTTATTGTACATGAAAAATGTATGTGTTATTAATGTATGCTTTAATTGGAATATTTTTTCCAAAAGATCAATATTTCTATTTATAAGTGATTTCTTTAGTGAAATGCATAAAATCTATCCGGTGTATCCTGCTTGCCCGGCAATGTCGGACGATACAGATAATTCCCTTCTTTACAATCTAAATTTTTCTTGAAAAATTATTGAGATATAGAACGTAGGAGTAAATTCAAGTTCATGAGATTGAAATACAATACAATTCTACGCGATTTTTTTCGTTTTTCTCTCTAAATAGTGGAAATTGTTTGGATTTTCACCTACAGATATTCTCGAATCTCGGTCTCATCAAGACGGTTGGACTTAGGTGGTGTTTGTGGTAAGGCAACTTTTATAGATGTGAGGTACAAATTACTCTCAGCTAAAATAGCAATTTATTGGTAACATAAAATGAAGAGATTAATTTTCTCACTTTGATTAATAAATTACTTCTGGGGCAATGACATAAGTGCATGACGTTAAAACATGATATGATAATAATCAAAGAATCCTGGATTTTAGAAATACCTTATATACATACATTTATTAAAATGTTCAATTTTTTAAAAAGATACAAAAAAATTTTATTGATAACATTGAATTTAGGAAATCCCAAACGTTAATTATGCAATATCATCTTATTTCCTAATAAAAATATCTTTATTAGTAGCAGAATAAGACAGAAATCAGTAATAAAAATATATGTCTAAGTATAAAATATAGTCGATCAGATTGACCGGGAGGAAACGCTTATACCTCCCATTCTGGAATACCCGGGTTACACTCCATGAAAATGTTTATCATGGGATGAGGCCGGCCCGTCTATCCCGGTCCTGCACAGAATGGTCAGCTTGTTTTGCCTTCACTTAGTACTCTTACTGAGTAGAAAGTGCATCATATGTTGCCGAAGAGTATAAAATAAATTTATATGATAACATTCATTAACGGAAATCTGCTATCTTGTTTACAGATCAACACGGTTAAGTGCTGTCTACGTTTAGAAACCATTTTATGCTGAATCATTCTTATTTTCTACATGCGGTATTAACAAAATGAAATTTTAAATTGTAATGAAAATTTATGGAAACGATTTTATTTACGTACGAATTACAGTTAGAATAATATAGTGAATCGGGAGAAGTTGACCAACTCTTTCTTTCTGACCCTAAAATCAACACTACCTAGGAAGGCCTCGGCGCTGCGTCATCAGCTTCTACTGACGTCATCCAAAGCAGGCATACTTGTCTCGACTCTTACTCTAACTTCTAAAATAAATAATACAGTAATTGTAATCGTTTTTATTAAGATTATGAAACGATTATAGATAATGTAATTCGAATTATATTGTGTTAAAAAACATTGGTATAATTCTAAATTATGAATTCGTATTTCATTTAAGACAATTAACAGATATAATTATTCAATAATCTAATAGGGATATTAAAATATTAAAATGATTTCAGGTATGTGAATTGCATTTTGTAGATGGTAATATTAAAAAACAAACAGAATATTATAATGAAAAAACTGGTGAGAAAAAAACAGTAAATTTGTGTCGCCCAAGATTAAGAGATGGTGCAATTCCTTCAAAATTTCCCAATTGTGCTAGTTATATGACTTCTGCTACCTGCCTCAGACAAAGTCCTGATACTAAACGAGAAGGCTATGAAATAAGAATTTCCAGCTAGCAATTGCTACAAGTTTAAAATTAATGACAGCAAGAATGAATTTTCTTCATTCCCACAACTTTTGAAATGACTGGAGGGTAATGAGAAATATTCAAATTTGTGTACAATAATAAGAAAACAAAATTATGTTTTCTGTTTAGTATTAGATATGAATCCGGCACCATACATAAAATACTCAGTTGTAATAAATGAAAAATTAAGATGTTCAGTATATTTTGGAAATATAGAAATAAAAAAACAATGTAATCGTATTTTACCTAAAGCTGTAAATAATTTAAATGAAATTGTTTGCTTATTTGACGTGTTATCTCATAAAATCCAAAATATATTTTGGATTGATCATCTACTGTTGAATTAATTAATCAGTTAGTTCAGAGTGTCAAACTGGCGGCCCTCGACGTAATTTTTTGTGGCCCTCAAGGCTCTTAACTAAAATGTTATGAGATAATATACTGTATATAAGATATGTTATGAGATAATAGGAAGTAATTGTCTCTTCGTAGCTATGTCATATACAGTAGAAGCTGCTTATTGTAATCGCGGATATTGTTATCAAAAATTTACGATCCCGAATCAGCCATATTAAAATACATTATGAAAACTCCGCTTATAGTATTCAGAATTTCGGTTATTGTCATCAGAATCGACACATCGCTATAAAATACCGCATTTAAAACTAAAAAAAATATCATAGATGATACTAAAATATTGATTAAATATATTAAAATAAACAATATTATAGGTTAATTGGTCATTTATTGCTTCGTTTTCACCGAAATTTAGGCAAAAAACGAGAAAATCCGAAGATAAAACACTTGTCCACCATTTTAAATAATGCAGATTCGACTTAAATGGAAGGATATGATTTGTGTACATTTTTTATTAATAATTATTGGAACGATGTAAGTTTTTGATTTAATAAAATTCATACAGACAAATAGGACGGCTTTTCAAAACTTCGTGGCGCCTTTAGGTGGTTTCACCGCACGTCTTGCACTTACGAATGGCGCAGCCAAATCTGGCGATTTTTAATGTTTTTTTTTGATGACGAAATATATAGGCCTAGTTTAAAATTGCTGATATAGAGATTTAACGACTTTATAATTCCCTTTATTGAAAAAAAAATAAAAACATTTTTGATGTAAGAATTTTCTTACTATTGCTCTAGTTCGTGATTTTCCGTAAACTGGAATTGGCAACAGCTTAAGCGTAAATCATTTCATTCCACTTTTTCGCTTAAATGATTACATAATATACAGTATAAAGTTCAATAAGTGTTCCCCGATCAGTTATAGAGCTTTGTATTATTATTATTAGCATTATCTTTTAATCTAATTTTCATTTTTTATATCTCTGCATCTATCATTTTCTCGTATCCATAGTTTTTTCGGGAGTCCCGACGAAAACGATGAATCGAGATTACATTGTATATAACAGCAAAGTACAGTATATACTATATAATAAAAAAAATCGAAAATTATACTTTTTTGACATGCACTGCTTAATGTCATCAATCGGTTATTGTTGTCAAAATAGATCGGTCACAAAGTGATTCTAATAAGCGGTTTCTACTGTAGTATAACACACCAGTTTGATTTTAATGAAATATAATTGCATTATTTTCAGTTAGCCTATCAGACCTATATGTACTGTACAGATGACACTGATCTTTCAGATCGGTGACACAAACTATTTTCCTGCAAAGACGACATCGTTTTGTGCGAAATTTCTTACAAAAAACAATAAGCCATAAATGAGAACCTTTAGTTTTTGGATAGACAAATACAATGATAAAGTTCCAAACAATTCCTCTTTGAAGGACATGTACACCTAGCCCTCGATTTGCACGGTACTCAATTTACACGGTTTCGCTTTTACACGGTTTTTAAATGAAAACAATTTTTTTTTTATTATTTTACATAAACAAATTTATAAATTATGCCATTTATAATTAAAAGAGTATCATATTGTTACGTTTTGTGGGTTTATGAGTTTTGTAGAGATTAATAAAGAGTGAATACAGTTATATTTCATATAGTCTCATAGATGGATACATAGTAATAAAAAGTGAATACAGCTATATTTCGTATAGTCCAATTGTAAAGAGTGAATACAGCTATATTTTGTATAGTCCAATTTATTTACACACTATCATATTGTCACGTTTTGTGGGTTTACGAGTTTGTAGAGATTAATATGTTTTGTGGGTTTACGAGTTTGTAGAGATTAATAAAGAGTGAATACAGTTATATTTCATATAGTCCCATTTATCATAAAATAAAATAATCTTGTTTCACTATAACTAAATTCAATACAAAATCCTACTTCGTATAGTCCAATTTATTTACACAAAAAAAATAATCTTGTTTCACTATAACTAAATTCAATACAAAATCCGCAACAAAATAATCTTGTTTCACTATAACTAAATTCAATACAAAATCCAATTACACACAAAATAAAATAATTTTGTTTCACTGTAACTAAATTCAATACAAAATCCGATAATATCTTATACAATACTATCTTATTTCAGAATAACTCACAGTTCTTAGTCCACTTTCGCTTTCACAGTAAATTCAATACAAAATCCGATAATTATCTCATACAACACTAATCTATCTTCACTATAACTAAATCGAAAACAAAATCCGATAATTATCTCATACAACACTAATCTATGTCTTTACTAAATTCACTACAAAATCCGATAATTATCTCATACAACACTAATCTATGTCTTTAATGTAACTCACAGTTCTTCTTAGTCCACTTTCGGCTTTCAGTTTATCGCTGAACTTTCGCTTTATCACTCACTATTAACTTTTACTGTCCAAGTCTCGCAGTTCAAAGACAGTTCTTCTTAGTTCACTTTCACTTTCACAATTTATCGCTCACTATTAACTTTTACATTCTTAATCCACTTTCGCTTTCACAATTTATCGCTCACTATTAATTTTTACTATCCAAGTCTCGCAGTTCATCTAAATTCAACTCACGCTTGCAGCTCGTCTATTTATGTTTGAATGCTTTTTACTTATACGGAATATTGTTAATTTGCATTTTTTGTACAAGTATTCGATGTTAATTAATGTTTGTTTAAATTTTTAAAAATAAATTGAAAAATTATAAGCAAAAATTAAAAATTCTTTCTTAAATTTCAAATGAAAAAAATTTATCTCACAGATAATAGAAGTATACAGTATGAATAAAGTTAAACTAAAATATTGGTAAGTTTTTTATTTTTCTGGATATTTTATTACTATATAAAAATGAATTCGTATTTTATTTTGTAGTGGAATA